>CDFF01072202.1:0-10690 GCA_000826265.1 Acanthamoeba culbertsoni
GCCCTTGCCGAGGACTTTGAGAAGCTCGAAATCTTCGAGGGCGGTCCTCTTGCCTTGCATGGACTGCTTGAGCTCCTGCTTGGCCTTCTCCTTCTGCTTCTCCATCTGGTACCCGTACAGCTTCGACTCGAACGACAGCTGGCGCTCTTTCTTGTCGAACAGCTTTTCGCCCTCTTCGGCCTCGCCCTCTTCCTCTTCCTCTTCGTTCTCCCAAAATTCCGCATCACCGGCTGCGTTGCAGGAGGGGGAAACGTGTTTTAACAAAAAAAAAAAAACTTGTTTTCGATCGAAAGAGAACCGAAAGAGAAAGAGAAAGAGGGAAGCAGGGGAGAGGTACGGGTGCTGTTCAACAGCGAGAGTGGGCCTATGGGACTCTCGACGGGCGATAAAGAGAGCATGTCTGTCTTGAATTTCTGCTCGTTTTGACGGCCCTCGTCCGTCGCCGTAGACACGGCCGACGATGTTCCTGACCCACTATTCGGGGGGGATACCGACACGGACACGCGACCAAGTCGAGGTGAGTACATAAAAATTCAACAAGCGCTCGCGAGAGGAGGGAAGGGCGCATCGCACTCGGGAGAAGACGAGCTGCAGCTTTTGACGTGGATTTGACCAAGCCCCAGACCCTTCAGCGCGTCCACTACTCGGCTGGCCTGAGCATGTACGGAGGTTAGCCCAAAGGATGGAGCGGACCGAGCGTTTACAAAGGAGGGAACCTGTTCGGAGGTCTCTGCGTCGAACGAGTAGTGGTGGAAAAAGGTGATATTGAAGGACTTGGGATTGGTCTCGCTCTGGGTGATTCGGTACACGTCCTCCGCTCGCACAAACCACTGTATCTGCCTCCCCTTCATGTTGGCCACTCCTGACGGGGACAGCGCCAGTATTCTGCCGTCCCCCCCCGCAAAAAAGAGACAGGGTTCGCTTTAGTTGTTTGCGTCTTTCCCCCCTCCGAAGGGCATGTATGGTACCGTTTCTGTCGCTTTCCATATTGATTGGTCTTAATAACCTTGAAGCATATGAGGGCTCCCCCCTCTCCATTCTTCTGCCGTTTTCGTTCTTCCTTGCCAAGATCCTTGCCTTTTTTTCGAAGGCCCTTACGGCCAGACTTTTGTTCCTTCTGCTCCTGTTTCTTTGATTTGGTCGAGACCCGAACCTTCCAGTTTCGCCCCGTGTCGGAAGATGCCCGCAGCTCTTCCATTAATCCACTCTGCTTTTCTTCGTCGAAGTTGACGCGCGATTTCTGGCTGCTCACCTCGACTTCATCTCCGCTTGAGGCCTCCATGGCGCTTTATGGGCGAGTGAAAAGGATCGGGTCCTTCCGTACGTAATATAGGTACTGGTCCGAGCAACAACAGCTGTCCTCGTTTTCAACTTTGTATTCACAGCGTAGGGCGTCTCCACCCACAAGGTTGGTGTCGCTTGCGTGACCGGTTGCGGTGACGCCTACCGAGGACAACAAGAACAGGAAATGTAGTTTGGGCGTACAAAGTCGGTGCTTCTTGTGTGCGGGTAACTCGAAAAGAAAGGAAATTAATTTGGTGGAGGGAATGCCCAAACAAGCCAGGCGCTCTTACTACACCCCCTTGAACAAGGAGTTCTGTACACAAGCAGTAATGTGTGCTAAGACAGGGCAAGCTTGCACCAAACGTGTACCACGCCACAAAAGGTCACTCTGTCGTCCCGGCGCACCGTGAACAGTTGTAAATATCTGAGAAAAACCGGAACCGTCTCACCCACGCTCTTCTAACACTCCTCTCCGAGCAACAGTTGATTCTGTTTGCCCAAGGGAGACCAGCACGTGCGCACAGTGTTATAAGAGCCACGCCGGGGGATGTATTCGGTACCTTGAAGAAAAGCAAACGTGAGAAGAATATCGATGTCTGCAAGCGAAGCGGCTCTGAAGTGATGCGTGCTAGGAAGCTCTCCAGATCCACGTCGCCCAAATATAAACCCACGAGCGAGAGAAACTGACACGAGAGAACAACAATAGGTCGGTCAGTTGTTTTCGCATGCCAATGGAATGCCCGCAACCGTACATCGGAATACTGTCGCTTTGTCTGCACGAGGGCCAACAGGTTCGCGAATATAACGTCCAGCGAGAGGTCGCCAGCAGTCTGGGCTTCTCTTTCGTTATCCATTGTCTGCTGCAGCTGCTTGATATGATGTAACACCAAGCTTGCCCTTTGCCAATCGAATTAGTCTACATTCCCCTCGCCATTACCACACGACTTACGCACCGCGTCTGGTCGGCACCGCCTTCGCTCTCATCTTCGCAAACGCGGAATCCATTCTTCGCCCACTGTTGGTATCGATGGAAGGCCTGTGTTTCGCGCATCCGCTGATGCACAGCGGACAGTTGGTCCGCGGCCCTTTGTCTCTCGGGCACGAGTGCCTTGACGCTCGAGCTCAATGCCGCGTCGAGCAGGTGCACCGTGTTCTCCTGTATGGGTGTTACTCATGGACGAGACCATTATGCGAAGGGGCAGGTGTAGAGTCATGCCTGGAAGCGCCTCCGGAGCCACGCCTCGCCTGCATCCAAGGCGAGACCCTTCTTGAGGGCGGAGATAAGCTTTTCGTTGTAGTTTGCCATGGCCGACTGCGCTCCCAGAGAGCTCCGCGAGTAGGAATCGAGCTTGCTCGCAAACAGCCGCAGGCTTTTTACCAATTTTGGTAAAGCAAATTAGTATTTGATAATATATGGGGGGATGGTGAATAGTCAATTGGTGAGAGATGAATGGTGACTGGTCAATGATGAATGATGAATGATGAATGATGAATGATGAATGATGAATGATGAATGATGAATGATGAATGATGAATGATGAATGGACACGCAGTAGGGAAGGTACCCTGAAGGGGACTTCTCGCTCATGACCCCGCCGGGCTGGCCGGTGATGAGAAGTTCAACCTTGGGCGAGCGTATGGTGACCCTGCCGCTCTCGAGATCGGCCAGCACGTCCCAGTCGCACTTCTCCTTGAAGTAGGGATTGGTGGTCCCCGCTATGAATCCATCCCTGCATTGCAGCCGCCAACAGCAGCGCGGGTCAGCTTTGGGTATGCGCTGCCCCGTTAGCTTAAATCGATCAGCGCGCAACGCACACGTCCTGGAAGACGACGTCCGTCAGGCCGACATAGGGGAAGACTCGCTCAAGCGAGATCCCCCACAACGGCGGACTCACGAGGCCCACTATGGAAGCCACCGACCTGCTCGGGTCCCCCCCACACGCCCGCCCGCCAGCCCGCCCCTCTGCGTGAGCTCACCCTCATCCCAGAAAAACGGCCGGAGAAAGGGCGGGGAGAGGGACCGGCAGATCTCAGAGGTGGATACGTTGTGCCCCATCACCAGCAGCCTGTAGCCCATCAGCACCGCCATGTAAATATATACAACGCCCTTGGCCTTGAACTTCCGCAGCAGGTCCTTCACGGACACCTGTTGCCCACAGTAAACCAATGGGAGGAGGAGGAGCAAGAGGGGGGGGAGGGTGCGCCCATGCCTCGTCGAACTGGTCGGGGGAGTAGTGAAGCGGGACCCGCAGGGGCTCCTCGAAGATGAACTGCTGTGCGACGCCGTCGGGCGTGGGCTCATCCACCGCTACGATGGGCGTGAAGAACGAGTACAGAGGCCTGCTGCTATACTGGGCGAAGCTCTGCGTGCTTCTGATGATGGCCTGCAGCAGGAAGGCCACATGGGGAGGGGGAAGATTGGAATCGCCATTGTCAATAGGAGGAACATCGACGTGCTCCAATAATGTTCACCTTCTGTCGGGACAGGTCGGTGTTGTTAATGGAATGGTAGAGGCCCTGAAGCACCCCCACATCTTCCTCGTGGAAGTACTCCTGCAGCGCCCTGAAAATGAGCGGCTGGGATTCGTGCGTACGTGCGTCAGCAAGCGCTCGAGACGTCTCAACCGATGATATCAACAGGAAAGGGAGGCCGACCCTGAACACGCTGAAGAACGGAAGGCGAGAACAGATGGCGATAGAGCGAATGGTAGCGCCACGCCGCACGGTCTCGTCCTGATGAGGCCGATCAGACTTGGGGGAAGGGGGGGGAGGACACGGAGGGAATAACAGAACATTTCCGAGTGTAACCAACACAACGCTCTCTCGAGTACACTGCGTGACAGCGAGGTGGGTGGGCTACCTTTCTGCAGTGGATGAGTGTGAGGCAGTAAAGCGGCTGCTGGTCTTCCGGTTGGCACTCCTTCGACTTCCTAATGCTCGGCTTGACCTCCTTCATCTGCTTCGCGCGGTCCTCGTTGCTGTGATCACGGTGAAGCCCCGGGAGGACATTCAATGGATGAGAACTAGGTGATGGTGGATGGTAGAAGGCGCACCCAATGACCTCCCAGGACTCAAAATCCTCGGTCGTTCGATTCTGGCGAGCGCAGGTGAGAAATTGTGGGTCATTCATGAAGGAGGCCAAGCATACATGATGGTAGCTCTCTCTGTTCAGGAAAAACAGTGTCCAGTCCCATTCCTGTGTTAAGAAATAAATAAACAAATGTTGGATCAAACATAAAGAATAAATGCAATTAACAATAAAATATAAAAATATAAATTCTATATAAAACATAGTTATGCTCAAACCTGATTCTGAGCACCGTCCGGTAACATGCGGTCAGCAAGGAAACTAATAAAATAGGTCAGTCCAGATGTCTGCGGATTTTACGCAGGAGAAGGCACTCTTCTGTGTAGCTCGCGATGGCCTGGTCTGGTATGCGATGCTTGAGAGTGCTGCCTTTGTCTATGTCAAACTCCGCCAACAATATGTGCTCTATATTTCGATCCACCTGTACGGCGTTCATCTTTTCCAAGGCTGGTATTCTTTTTTCTGAATGATTTTCTTCACCAAATTAAAAAGAGTATTTAACTATCCTTGTTCCATTAAAAAAAATAAACTTTATTTTCTTACGCCTGCGATTTGGCGACAACGTATTGGCGCGCCTTCTCGCGCACGTGAGCCACTGACTCCTTGGTGCCGTGCTCCTTTTCGAACTTCAGGTACCGCTCAAAGAAGTATCGCATCTTTTTAGACGACAGCTGGAGAGTGGTAACCTTCTCGAAGAGGTTCCTGATGGCGCTGTGGTCGCCCAGCTTGAGCTCCATGTCGATGTAGATACCCCAGATATCGACCCGCTTGGGGTAGTTGCTGAGGATGCCCTCGAAGATGGTTCTGCCTCGCTCGGGCGAGCCATGCTTGAACTCCATCTGGGCCATCTTGGAGATCACCGTGATGTCTGCACACACACACACACCCAGTTAACACAACAACGTTAATCACCTGATCCGGCGGTATCCTGAAGAGACAAACTCTGTGCGTACGCTTCTTCTTGGGCAGGACCTGAAGGGCCCGCTCGAGCACCCTGCGCGCTCCCTCAATTGAGTGGAGGCACTTCAGGTGGAACTCAGAGTAGCGCTGCCAGATCTGCCAGCTGTGCTTGAACTTCTTGGTCATCCCCTTGTACAGCTCCTCGGCGAGCTTGTGCTGCTCGCTGCGCTCGTAGATGCCAACAAGCTGCAGGTGAACCGTCTTGGGGTCGTTGTATGTGAGCGCTCGCTGGAACACCTGCATGAGCGACTCGTTCGTGCCGTGCTTGTTCTCCAGGTTCATCAGCGCCACCCACACGTTCAGCTTCTCCTGCTCCTCCCTGAAGTTGATCCTCTTCAGGGCCCTCTCCGCGATCTCCCTGGCCTTGTCGATCTCCGCAATCGACAGCTGTCACACGAACATCGCCAATCGATGTCAGACTCACGTGGTATTCGAGAGACAGAGGCCCTCTCAAGAAGGGCGCAACGCTCACCTGATAGGCCATGTACTTGATCCATAGGAACGACGAGTTGGGCGACGCGAGCAGCAACTTCTCGTAGTCGTCGGCCGTCTTGGGGAGGGCCTCCGCCAGGAGCTCATCCTCCTTGGCGCGCAGCTCCTCCTCCTCCGCCAGCTTCTGCGCACGCTTGGCGCGCTTCTTCTTGCTCTTGTTCTCCTCGAGCTCCATGTCCTCCTCGTTTTCCTTGGCCTCGTCGCTGGCCTCCTCCTCGTCTTCGTCGTCCTTCTCCTTGGCGCCTCGCTTACGCTTCTTGGTCTCCACCGGGGCGGACGCAGGCTTGCTTCCACTCGCGGGCGAGTTGCCCCAATCGAAACCAACGGGCGCCAGGCCCTCCACACTCATGGCATCTCCTCCTTCGCCCGCTTCTTCCTCCTCGCCTTCATCCGCTTCTTCCTCCTCTTCATCTTCCTCTTCCTCATCATCTTCGTCGTCGCTCTTGGTCGAGATTTCGAGAATCTTCTCGTCATCGCTCTCCTCGTCCTCGGCCAGCAGGCTCGCCACCGATTCATCCTGCGTGTCGTCAGCGTCTTCTTTCGCCTGGCCAATCACATATGGAACGCCATCAGCGCCAACAACAACACGGGAAAGCGGGACTGGGCGCGGAGGAAGAGAGAGGAGGGAGGGAGGGAAACCTTCTTGGCCTTCTTCTTCTGCTTCTTCTTCTGCTGCTTCTTCTTGGTCTCGGAAGCGGCCTCGTCGTCGCTCGAGTCGACATCGCCTTCAAAGTGGGAAGGCTTCAGAGAGAGGCTGAAGCGCTGCCTCTCGGGGTCGATCTTGATGATCAGCGCCTTGACCTGGTCGCCCCGCGAGTAGTATCTGGACGGGTCCTTCACGAAGTCGTCCGACAGCTCCGAGATGTGGCACATGCCGACCAGGTTCTTGCTATCGCGCAAGTGGATGAAGATACTCTTCTCCTTGACGTTCTGTATGACGCCCTTGACCTTCATTCCCTCCTTGAGGTCACCGAACACGAGCTGCTTCTTCCTTTCCTGCATCCTGAGACTTAGGCTGATCTTGGCCCGGCCCTCTGCATTAACACCCAACAGAACCAGAAGTCAGAAGTCAGACCGATCTTTCTTTCCCCGACTTCTCCCTTCCCCCTCCCCCTTCTCAAGGCCATGAAGCGCAGTACTCGGTGCGGCCTCGATGGCCTTGACCTTGGCCTCGACCAACTTGCCGGGCGGGAAGGCCTTGGAGATGCTCTTCACCGGCTTGTCCGAGAGATCCCGCCGCGCGATGCGCCCTTTGAGGTTCCTGCTCAGGGCCACGAAGACGCCGCCCTTGATGATCTCTGTGACGTAGCCGCGGACCTTCTTGCCCACGACGATGTCCTGAACAGACTCGATCTCGGGGAACAGCAGCTGCTCCCTGGGCACCTGCAGGTTGTTCACGCGCGACGGCCGAAGGGACAGATCGACCTTGTTCTCTTTGACCGCCAGCACGTAGCACTCCTTCAAGTCGCCCTCCTTCAAGTCTGTCCTCCGCGTCCACCCCCCCCCAACCATGCGAAATACCGTTAGAGACGTCGAGTAAGGTGGAAGGACACGACGTACCGGCTATCGGGTTCTCGACGTAGTCGTCGAGGAGGTCGGTGATGAAGGCGCGGCCGTACGTGTGGGGGGCGATCTGCAAGTTCACGCCCACGTGCGGGAGTATCTTTGATACGCGTCCGAGGACCACGTCCCCTGGCTTGATCTCTGCTCCCTTCTGTTGTGTCCCCACCCATGCATGGTCGCCCACCAGACGGTCAGATCGGCGGTTGCTGGTGCGACACACACACACACATGACACACGACACACACACGACACGCACATACAAAGAGAGGCTGGTGGAGGCCTACGTTGGGGAGAAGGGTGAGATCGAGAGCGTTCTTCTCTGCGTCCACGGCCTTGACGTAGCATGTGAGGGCCATGCCCGGCTGGTATTTCTCGGCGAGATTCTCGAGGTCCTTGGGGTCGTTGGAGAGGTCGAGCAGGAAGATCCGGCCCTTGAGGGTGCACGTGATGGACACCCACACGCCGTCGGGCGTGGCTCTCTCCACGACGCCCAGCAACTTCTGACCCTGTTATCAATTATTGACGGAAGTGACTGGTTAATCGTATTCAGGGTTCAGATTCCCATGCGCGTGCTCGTTTGCGCGGAGAGTAAAAGGCTGGCAGTGTAATTACCACAGTGAGCGTATCGAAGGTGCGCAGCATGGCGCGCTGGCCCGCAGGGAGCGCGAGGTCGGCCGGCCGGACCGTGAGATCGACGGAGAGCGAGGCCACTGGGTTCTTGTGCGAGATGGGCAGCAGTCTGTGCTTCGCCCTCTCCACGATGTTCAGCACCTTTGCTTCCACGGAGTCTCCAATCTGGATGATGTGGGCTGCGTGAGGAAGTTGCCGTTTTCTTCTTCTGAAGACCAGAAGAAGAAGAAGAAGAAGAAGAAGAAGAAAGAGGGGGGAGGGGTGAAGCTTGTACCTGGTACTTCATAAGAGGATTCGTGTGTCCGTCCAGTTGCGAAATGTCGTCCGCGATCTCCGTTATGTGAATTCGTGCTTGAAGAAGAGTGAAAAGAAGTGATTTGATGTCAGTCGCATGGGCTCCAATTATGTAGAAAGAAATGTATTATATATATATATGCACACACACACACACACACGGGAAAGTCATATGACAGCCGCGGAGGCGAGGGAAATGAACCTTTCGTGTGAGTGCCTAAGGACACGTTGAGCTGAGTGGGAAGCACAGAAGTGATCTTGGCCTTGACGATATCACCAGGCTTCAAATGGGCGACTCCGAATGCGGCTGTCGAGATGGGGAATTAAGAGAAGGATAAGAGTTTGATCGCAAACGGACACATCGAACAATGGCGTACGCTTGTTCTGCTCCTTCTTCTCGATCTTCGCCAACAGAAGCAGGAGGCGATCATTTGGCGTCTTCGGAATCTGATTCGAATAGCAGCGCAAGTCAGGTCGCGCATAAACCCATGCAAGGAATGATAGGAACGAAAGGAATTTACGCGCACCTCCTTCACGATGGCGCGGCATTTCTGCAGGATGACGAACTCGGAGAATGGGTCAGAGTTCTGCGTGTTAAAGTCCTTCGTGGCGACGTAGCCAATGCGGACGCCGGGCTTCGACGGCGACGGCGGCAGAGAAACGACCAAGTAAGAGCCCTTAATCAGCTCCACGGTGGTCTCCAGGTTGTCGGACACCTGGAGGGCGCCCTCCTCAGGCGAGGCGTCCTTGTTGGACTTGCCCCTACCCTTCTTCGGCGCCGGCTGCGACCCTGGCGGCAGCGCCACGCTCACGAGCTCGGGCCTGAGGGACAAGTCGACAATATAGCGCTGCTTGTCCACGTCCAAGACCACGGCCTTGACCGTGTCACCTTCTTTCAGCTCTCCGTCGTCCTGCACACGCCCATGCGCAAGAAAAGCAGTCAATATAATGCGCGAGAGACAGCAAAAGGCACGGGCAGGCGGAAGGTGAGGGGTACGGGAATCTGGTCCTTGACCACGAAACCGGTGACCTTGGGGTCGGCGAGGGTCAGCACGGCACCAAAGTCCTTCATGACCTTGACGGTGCCCTCCACGCACGACCCGATCTCGAAAGCCGACCAGCGCACCTTGGGCTTGGGCGGCGCGCCCTCTGGAAAAAAGCCGGTAAAAACCGAGAAATTTGAAGAAAGGAAAAGAAAGTGGTACCGGGGTTGGAGGCGGCGATGGCTGCCTCCTCCTTGAAGTAGGACTGGAGGAAAGAGATGGAGGTGTTGGGGCCGCACTGCGACGGCTTCAGAGAAAGGCTGAGCTTGTCTCCCGTGTTGTCCACCACGCAGGCACGCACGGTCTGACCCGCGCTGAAGCGCTTCTTGGGGTCGTCCAGCGGACCATCGACCAGGTTCTGCGCTCATAATGAAGGATGACGAATATACCCCGCCATCGCCGCAGATAATTAGAGCTTGATTTTGTGTCAGGGACGGGAAAGCCCGTGAGTGCTCGCGTACAGTGACATAGGCAAGGCCGGAGATGCCGTTCGCGAACTCGACGAAGCAGCCGTAGGTCGCCACACCGCGGATGACGCCCTGCCATCGATCGGCGGTTACGGAGTGTCTGGGAAACTTGGGGGGGGCGGTGGACGGGATGAAGAAGGGAGGCGTACGGGGATGATCATGCCGCTCTTGAAGTCGCCCCTGGCGTGGACCAGCTGACCCGCCCGGGCGGTCTCGATGAGGTAGGGCTTGCAGGAGAGGGTGACCTTCCTCTGCGCCTCGTTCTTGCCCCAGATAACCATCTCCTTGATCTGAGTGTTCTTCGCCAGGGACGCCTTGATGGCCGCGCAGTGGCTGGGATGGTCCGACAAGTGCAAGTCGGGGATAACGCCGTCGATGCCGCCCTCCAGCTCCATGCGGACTCCGCCCTCGATCAGATACTTGATGGTGCCGCAAACGATCTGCGGAAGCGCAAACCGCTCAGTCTCGCTCTCTTCCGGTATATCAAGTAGCGTGGAGGGGGGGGGACGCACGCTTCCGCACTGCAATTCGTTCCACTGGTAGGCCTCCTTCTCGGCCGCCTCCAGGTTTTGCTTTTTCTAGGTGGGTTTTTAGGGGGGAGAGTGAGACGAGATGAGCGGTCAAGACATGAGGGAGGAGGGAGGGAGGAAGGAAGAGGGTACCAGGAAAGAGAGAGTCATGCGCTTCATCTCGGGATCGCAAGTGAGCACACGGCACTTGACGACCTGTCCGACCTGGAACACCTTCGCGGGATGGTCCACGAAGTTGTTGCTCAGCTGGCTCAGGCCAACGAGGCCCGTCACTCCGTTGAAGAAGCCAACGAACACGCCATACTCCTGTGTGGCGGTAGCAGTCGTGTTGTTTTTTT
>CDFF01072205.1:4577-23715 GCA_000826265.1 Acanthamoeba culbertsoni
AATTTATTTATTATTATTTATTTTAATTTATTTGGGTAAGTAAGACTTCTCCTCGCCTGTGCTTGATCCATCGTTACAATGGGGAAGGGGAGAAGGGAAAGCCGTACCGGCTCCTGAGGCCTTGTGGCCGAGACCGGCCCTGCGGGGGTCGCCACTGGCTGGGCAGCCGCAGCCGATGTCAAGCGAGCGGGACCGCGGCCCGCCCTCTGCTGGACTTGCTGCTGCTGAGCCTGCTGTGGCTGATCTCGCATCGAAACGAGGAGAACGTTGTTCTCCGCGTCGTAAAGCGCAGTGGTCAATCGTAAGATAGCCTGTCGCAGCAGACAACAATCGCAACATAAATGAGTCATCGGCCGTGTTTCTTCCTTCTTAATATCTTTCCTCTCTTTTCCTTTCTTGGGAACGCAGTGGGGAGGAAAGGAGGGGTGAAGGATTCATCGTACCTCGCGAGCGTATTTTGGCTGCAGCAGATAGACGGAGAGCGTTCGAGAGGCGGCGCCAGCGCGGCGATCCGCGCTCGTGAGCGCGCCCAGCGAGGCCAAGCGGCCAGCGATCGTCGACGCGAGACGTCGCTCGCCGCCCTACAACGGTAGAGACACGTTCCGCGCATCAGCATCAAAGGTGTGTGAAGTTCTAATAATAAATAAATTCATAAATAAATAAATAAATAATATGGAGATTGCGCACAAGATCCGTAATGAGTAGCTTGTAGAAGGGCGCCGTGCGCTGATGCGATCGATGCGTGCGGCCGAGCTGCTGCACGGCCTTGTCGGCGGCCCAGGGCAGCTGAAGCACGATGTGGACGCGCTGCTTCTGGTTCCTGCAGCTCTATAACCAATCAAGAGATGCAAGTTGTTATTCATAATGCACATATTTGTGGACATGTAAAAAATTTAAAAAAAAGTAATACCCGGTCTGCTTGAAGCGATATGCCGATGGACGCGGCCTCGCTCACAATGGCGATGTCCTTGTATCCGTCCATGAAAGCATTGCTGGAATAATTGTGCCGTATTGGTGGGTGGAATCCATGGAATGTCGCACAAATAGAGTGCGGGCTGCCCCGCTACAGTACCGCTCCTCGAGGTTGTCGACCTTGGCCTCGCGTCGTTCGAACACAAACTTGTTGCCCACGCGGATCATGCGCTTGGATCGTCCTTCACATGCGGGAGGAAGAGGAGGCGCACGTAGGAAGAGGAGGGGGTGGGGAGCGATGGGAGAATAAGAGGAAGAGGAATCAATGAGGAGGAAGGGGAGGAGCGGTCGACAGTACCCGTCATCTCCGCCACCTGGTCCGTCCCGCCCAGCTTGTCGATCAGATCGTCCAGCGGGTTGGGCGGAAGCTCCATGTCTTCGAGCTGAACGAGCCCACACACGCACACATCAAGGATGAACGAATGAATGAATGGAATGAATGGAATGCAAAGCGCTGGGCTTAAAACATTCGGGTAGAGAAGCATTGTGCAGGAGGGGAGAAGGTCGTACTCTCTCAAGGTAATGCTTCTTCTTGGCCACCCATGCAGGCATTGACTTGCCCGTGGAGTTGTTGATCGTAGGAAATCTGTCGACATTGAGGGGGGGAAGCATGTGAGAGAGGAAAAAGAGGGAGGGGGCGGAAGATGGGGTCGGGAGGGCGAACCGCTCCTCGATGAGTCGCCTGAGGATGAGGTTGGGCGCGGAGTCGATGTCGTCGACCTCGTCGCCGGCTTGATGCTCCATGGCGCTCTCGCCCGTCGAGAACAGGCCGATGACCACCGCGCAGTCGTTTTCCAGCGCCTCCTGCGCCAGCTTCACGCAATCGGACACCCTATGTGCGCATACAATGTGCACATGCATACGAACAGCGGTGAATGGATGAGGGCATCATACACGGACAGCACGGCAAGAGGGCAAAAGTACTTGACGGCGAGGCACATCTGGAGGAAGAAGCGCTGATGGGCGCCCCACAGGAGGGCCTTGACGTTGGTGCGCTTGCCCGGGATCGGTCCGGCCTCGGCAAACGCGTTCATGAAGTCCCCGATGAAGTCCTGCCAGAACCTTTTGTGCGCCAAAGCAACAAGGTGAGTGATACCCACACGTGGGATATGTGGCCAGAAAAGAAGGAGCAGACGCACGTGGCCGCGGCATTGTACATGGCCTTCTCCTTGTCGGTCAACGGGTGCTCGATGATGTCAAACG
Source organism: Acanthamoeba culbertsoni (assembly GCA_000826265.1). Classification (NCBI taxonomy): domain Eukaryota; phylum Discosea; order Longamoebia; family Acanthamoebidae; genus Acanthamoeba; species Acanthamoeba culbertsoni. Next base: position 6,753 of record CDFF01072205.1, read on the forward strand.
TCGTGCCCTCATACGACAGATGCCTGCTGCAGTACATTCCCAACTGGGCAACAAAAAGGAATGGGAAGTTCATGTTACATGCCACGGGAAAAAAGAAAAAGAAAAAGAAAAAGAAAAGAGAGGGCGTACGGATTTCATTTCCATGGCTACCATCTCCATGGCCGCCACACCCGCGTCATCGATACGCTTGTGGAATTCCCTGAAGTCTGCGAAGGCGGTGCCGGGACCCCACAGACCCAGCCTGGACATGTAGGCCATATGCTTGGGCTCGGTAGCGCCCGTGGCAGACACATAGACGACCTACAGCAGATCAGATTTTTGGCGAGGAAGCGAACGGGGAATGATTGGTTGTCTCTCGGATTCGAGTCAACAACGGAGCGACCGGAGAGGCCATATATATATATATACATATATAAATATTCGTACCCGTGCGTTTGGAAGCCTATCTTGTAGCTCGGCCACTCGTAGCGCGGCCTGCGAAGAGCCCTGCAACTTGCCGACCTTCAGATTCTTCGCCAGATGGCCCTCATCGAAGACTGCAGACCAAAGTCAACAATGTGTTTGGTGGATTACATTGCAACTGTGTCTCCATTTTAGGAGAGGATACGCACTTATGCAGCCTTCAAAGTCCTCACCGCACCACTTGACGATCTGGTCGAAGCGCGAATACTTCTTCTTTTTCCTGGTAGCCTTGCTCACCAGCATGCTGTAGGTGATGAACAAGACTCCCCCTGTTTCATGAAGAATGATAAGAATGCACCAACGAAACTAGGTGCAGTGAAACGTGATTGGGCAATCAAACCGCCGCGAGGGTCCGATGAAATCGGCTTGGTGATGTCCGTTGGCATCGTGTACAGAGGAATGTAGTACTTCCCCCGACCGCATCCCACGTCATCGAGATCTGAGAAGGCGGATCATTGATGGATCACCAACCATTCAGAAAATCGCCTATAATTATAACAATATATATATATATATATACAATGCTGCCGCACCTCTCCGCGCGTCCTTCGCCAGACCGTTGCTCGCAGAGAACCAAATTGACTTTTTCCTTCCCTTGAAATAGTTATCTGACGATCGATTGTGAGTCAATTCGTTACAAGCCAAGTTCATTGGCTATGCAACATTCATAACGCTCATATCTTAGATTTAGGATTATGGAAATATTGACATACCAGCGATGATTCCGGCGATCTGACGACCCTTGCCCACACCCGTGCCATCGCCGCAGAAGTATCCTGCGCGGCACTGATTGAGCAGCTTCTTCTCATGTCGTTGACCGACCATGACCACCGTCTCCTGTTGCAATGTAACACTCCTTGATCAGCGAAAAGAGGTCACTCATTCCATCCAGAGTCATGGCGAGCCGCGCATTACGTATTGGAGCGTGGAGAGGAGCGACTTTTCCCCCTTCTCGGTGCAGTGCGGCGGGAGTTTGGGTTTGTAGGTCGGATCGGGCGCACGCGCCGACGCCAGGGTCGCAGCCTCCACGATATTGGCTGACCACGCAAAGAAATTCGATGAGTATTTCCGGCGCTCTTCTTCAGGAAAAATGCATGGTATGTGTGCACGTACCTGGGTGGGTGCAGTAGATGGGCAGCTGGGGCTTGTAGGAGGAATAGACCATCGCCTCCTCGGACTGGAACACGTCGTCGTCGCCCTCGGGCATCTCGGGCATCGCCTTCTGCTGCTGGTTGGAGGCCTGCTCGACTTCCATGATCGCATGAACCGCCTTGACGGCCTGAGGACGAATGGCCGAAAAACAATCACTCGCATCAGCAAACACTCCACCTCTCCAACCCCCGCAATTGCATTGCAACTGATGCCGTGCAGTACCTGATTCGGGTTCATACCGTTCCTGATCATCTCGCGGGCGACTGCGGAATGAATGGAATGACGAATGATAAACGAGTGTTCCGAATATTATTGGGGGCTGCGTAAATGTTGGCAAGTCCGTACGTTCTGCTTGGCGCATGTATGTCTCGTGCAGATTCGGCGGCTTCTTCTTGGCTGGAGGAGGCGAGTCCTCGATGAGTTGGGACGCGTCGAAGTGATCCTGGTTCAGGAAGAACGACGTCAAGGGTTCCTCGATCTGCGAGTCGTCTGTCGATACAATAACAACAAGGTTAACGGTTGTTGTTCAGATAATCAGGAAGAGTGTCATCACAATACGATTCGAATCGTTTTGCAGGGTTGGCGAGTCATACCGAAGGAGTCGTTGACCCGAGGCGGAGCTGGGGGCTCTTCCTCTTCGCTCTCGGCCTCCAGCTCGTCGTCGTCGATGAGCTGGAAGTCCATGTCGTCCTCCGATCGCCGTCTCCTCGGCCTGCCGCGCCCTCGCTTGGCCACGGGCCCGATCGGCACGCGGGCCTTGGTCCCGAAGAACTCGCGTAGGTCGGAACTGCGCATGGGCGGACGTCCGGGCCTGCGCTTGGGTCTGAACGGAATTCCATTCATTCCATACATAAGTATTTCGTTGCTGGGGGGAGAGAGAGGAGGAGGAGGAGGGAAAAGAATCGACGTACTCTTGGAAGTCCTCGTCATCCCCCGTGAGGTCGACTGGATGGAAAGTGCAAGAGTATTGAGAGGGGGATTAGTGTGACGGACGCAAGGAATGACAGGCACGCGCGAAGCATGAAAGAGGGACTGTCTGTGAGAAGCACCACGTACCGATATCCTCAGCGGGGTTCATCTTGTTGGGAATCTTGAAGGGGGACACTGGCTCCGTATTCTGTGCATCACAGCGTGCAACAAACGGTCAGACCGACACGACAGGAAATGATAAAGATTGGTTGGTTTGATTGCGAGTGGCAGTGTGCGAAGGGATAAAGCGAAAAAGGATGGAAGCAGAGAGAAGACACCACCTTGGTCTTAGACTGGGTGCGCACGATCTCGTCATCATCCTCGCTGAATTTGTCTTCCTCGTCCTCCATATCTTCGTCCGCTACGTCTGCCATAGCAAAGTCTTCGTCTTTTTCGTCCTTATCCTCATCCTCCTCTTCTTCCTCTTCCTCTTCCTCCTCCTCCTCTTCTTCCTTCTCATCCTCCTCCGCTTCCTCACTTTCCTGGGCCTCTTCGGGTCCTGACTCCGCTTCATGGCCGCTCTCCTCCTCCTCCTCCTCCTCCTCTTCGCTCGTAGAAGTCTTTCTTTTGTCCTTTTGGCCTGTCTTCTTCGCGCCCGCTTTGTTGAGCTTCGCTTTCTCTTCCTCGTCGTCTTCGCTTTCTTCTTCGTCTTCGCTCCTCGATGGTTTCTTCTTGCCCGCCTTTTCATTTCCCGCTTTCTGCTGCTCTTCCCTCCTCTTCTGCGGCCCCTTGTGTGGCTTCGTGCCCTCCTTTTCCTCCGATCGCTTCTTCTCGTCCGTCTGCTTTGCCGTTTCCCTTTTCTCCTTCAGCTTTTGGAGTCTTGCCATACGCCGCTCCTCGCGGGCTTGCTCGGCGGCCTTCGTCTCGGCCTCCTCGGCCAGCCGTTCCTTTTCCCTTTGCTCGCGCTCGCGCTCCTTCGTTTTCTTCACCCACATGAAATCGAACTGGCTCTCCATCAAGCTATCATCGTCCTCCTGCTCCCCCTCCTCCTTTTCCTCCTCCTCCTCCTCCTCCTCCTCTTTCTCGCTTACCTGACTGTCGTCTTCGTCCTTCTCCTCCTCCTCCTCCTCTTTCTCTCTCTTCTTGCCGTCCTTGGCCTGCTCGTCGCCGCTGCCGCCCGTTATCTCACCATCATCTTCCGCCGCCGCGGCCGGCGAGTCCTGAAAATCGTCCGGGGCCTGCGTCTCCTCGTCGAGGCCCGAACCGCCGTCGAATGCGCTCTGGAGATCGAAGCCCTTGACGATGAGCTCGTCCTCGGACTCGATCTCACCATCGTCCAGCAGGATGGGCGAAATCGGCTTCTGCTGCTTCTCTTTCTCCTCCTGCTGTTCTTCGTCCTCGCTCTCTTCCTTTCCGTCGTCGTCGTCGTCGTAGAAGTCGGTGTCCTCGTCGTAGTACTCGACAGGATGCATCCCAATGGTAGTGAGGGCGGGCCTCCTGGGCCTTTGGCTCAGCAAGGGGTCCTCTTCCTCATCCGACCCGCTCTGAATCGCCAGGTAGGCGTCCCCTTCTTCTTCTTCTTCTTCCTCCTCCTCTTCCTTGTCCTCCTTTATCTCCTTGTCTCCCTTTTGCCGCTTGTTCGCCAACTTCTTCTTCTCTTCCTCCTCCTCCTCCTCATCCGCGCTTCCCGCGTCCTTCTGTAACTGCTCCCGCTTGCGTTTGGTGTTGGGCAAGAGCGGGTCCACCGTTACGAGCATCGGTATCTGGCTCAGGATCTCTTCCACATCTTCCTCGTCCTCGTCCTCTTCATCCTCCTCTTCCTCCCTCTCGTCTCCTTCCTCATCGCTGTACATCTGCGTCTCCGCATCCTCCATACCAGGGGTCGACGTAGGCTTCGAAGTTTGGCCCTTGCCCTTGCCCTTCTTCCCTTCCTCCTCTTCTTTCTCTTCTTCCGGTTCATCGGTCTCGCTCTCTGCTTCACTCGTCATTTTCACTTGCCATGTTTCTCCCTCCTCCTCCTCCTCCTCCTCCTCTTCTTCTTCATCCAACGAGGCACGTCCCTTTTTCCCGCTCTGTCTTGTATCTCCTTTCGCCATCGCCTTCGTCTTTCCCCCCTTCGTCTCCTCTTCATCCTCTTCTTCCATCTTTTCTTCCTCCGTGTCGCTGCTCTGCACGACCAGCTTGGACGACAGCCACCCGGCGCCCAACGCAGGCTTGGCGTGCTTCTGCGCTACTGGCGTGGGCGTCTTGACGGTCGCGTCCTTCTTGCCGGGCTTCTCCGCAGAACCCGCCTTGCTGGTCTTGACGGCGCACTTTGGCTTGCGCGCTGGCGCGGCCAGCAAGGCATCGTCCTCGTCCTCGTCCTCGTCCTCGTCCTCCTCCTCCTCCTCCTCCTCATTTACATCCTCCTCATCTTCCGACTCGCTGTCGTCGGTCTTCTGAGGTTTCGAGACCTTCTGAGGCTTCCGTGTGGCCACCGGCGCGGTTCCCTTCTTCGATTTCGCTGCCGACGCCTTAACCCCCTTCCGTGGGGAAGAGGACGACTCGTCGTCATCGGGGGTGTCCGAATCGGACGACAGGACAATGGTCTTGCTGAACGAGTATTTGGGCTGTCGGCCCAAAGGCTTGCCCTGGACTTTGTTGGCCGCCTTCGCGCCTTTCTGCTTGGCTTCGTCGCTGGTGCGACGAGCGACTGGCTTGGCCTTTTGGCCTACATCGCTCTTACGCGAGTCCGCCTTCTTGGCCTTGCTCCTGTCGTCACTTTCGTCTTCCTCCTCTTTCTTCTCTTTTTTCACCTCTTTCATCCCTTCTTTCTTCTCTTTCTTCTTCTTTTCCTCTTCTTTTTCCATTTGGGGTGTTTTCTTATTGTTTTTGGTCTCGCCGACTGTCGGTTTCTTTTCCTCCTTCTCCCTCTTGGCAGCTTTCCTCGGCTCCGCTTTGAGCGGCTCGTCGTATTTCCGCTTGAGCGGTCGATCCGTGGGCGCCGGTATCTCGATTTCGTCTCCCCTGTCACTGCCGTTGCTCAAGGCCTTCTTTGGACGGGAAGCCGCCAGCTGCGACCGGTCGAGGAACAACCTAAGGATGCGTGCATGGTGAGCATGGTCTTGGCCATGAGGGATGTTCCCAAAAGAAGAGAAAAGAAAAGAAAAAGAAAAAGAAAGGACAGGTAGGAGGGGGCAACCTGATGCGGGACAGCTTGCCACACTCGATCCTCAACACCAGGTTGTCCGTGTTGTTCTGCTCTAAGTTCTTGTCGACATGCCAGTTGAGGTTTACCACCTTCAATTCCTCCACTGGCAGATCATAGTCGCCTGATGAAAAGAAACAAAAATTGTTGTTATCTCTCTCTTTGTGTGTGTGTGTGTTAAAAGACAGTACCGGCAATTTCATAAACTATTCGGTTGGATTTGGTGTCAATCAGTTCGAAGTTGATGGTGCCTTTCTTGAGCCATTGGGGAGCATCAACCTTGGAAGTTGCCTGTCGCGAAAGAGGACTTGAAGGCACATCGAAACGGATTTAGTCTAACCGGCGGCCATGAGAGCGACAAGTAAAGCAAAGGAGACGATACCTGGGCGAGATGGCATTGTCGTACTTGTGTGCAGGAATGGGCTTCACCTGGTGGAACCCCTGCACCGGCGTCCTTGACGTGTCCACTTCGCCAGTGAGGAGAAACCTTACGAAGAAGTAAATATTCGAGTTTAAGTTGTTGGCATTTCACATTTCTCAGCTTCAGTGTGAGAATATTAATGAGGTTTACCATAAACCGCCTTTGCTTGTGTCAACAGCCTGTTCAACAGGAGCTTTGGTGGGCTCACGCAGCAGTGGCGGTTTGGTAAAGGTTTGTGGATGACCCTCAAAGACGAGCGAGTAAGACGGTTGTGACGAAGAGGAATCTTTGAGAGGCTCGAGTGTAACGACCATCTTCCATTCTCGCGAAGGCGAAGAGCTGGAGGAACCAACTTTGTTGGTAGCCGATGAATTGCCAGTATGGGATCTCGGCTCGGCAGACGCTGCTAATTTACCCCTTGCTTTCCCAGCTGCGGTTTCTTTCTTGGTGGATGTCCTTGGTCGCCCAGTCTTGGGGGGGCGCCCCCTCCCCCTCTTCATAATTTTGTTTGCTTCGTGCCAATTTCAGGCGGCCACGCACAGTCCCTCTGGGTTTCCCGCGCTTTTCTTGGTCTTCAATTGTTTACATTCTTTGCCATTTTAAAATTCTTCTACAATTCTCCCCACCAAGAGCGACACGCATCATCTCACGAGCAGAATCCTTTCTTGTCTGTTTTACTTGCGCCAGTCCAACCTTCATCGGGCAATTTTTCACTACAGCTCTGTTATGCTTTGGTGCCGTCAATTGTGTTAGCGGCCGTGTTCCATTTTACATCCAACGGAAGAGAGAAGGATCTTTGATCTTATTGAACGAGTGCCCTTCACCAAAGAGCTATGAGTTCCTACGGTAGCACACCTGTTCTAACAGTGCTTTGATTTCTTTCTCCATCTCAATCATCCCCCCTTTCCAATTCAGAACGCAAGCTGAGGCCTAGAAGGGCAAAGCAAAAAGTGTCAACAGTAATCGAGGGTGCCACTCACTTCCTTACGAAATCACGCCACTTGATGGTTGCTGACTTGTCTGCGCACAGATGATAGTGAAGCCGACTCAGAGAGTGAATATGAGAAGGACGCCGAAGCAGGTATGAACGCTGTCCGCCCTATTATGTCCAAGTCAAGACTCAAGCCTATTGCTTTCCAGAGGCCGCCACACAGAGTGGCCTCCCTCCCTACTCCTTATCCAGATGGGAGAGAAACGAATTGCCGCCAGACGTCATCAAGGATGAAGAAGCCTATATCACAGGTGACTTCTCTCTCTCTCTGCTCTCTCTCTCTCTGCGTAACTGGCCATAGACGTATTGTATTGCTAATGCTCGAGTTTCGATACTCTTCAGCTCGCAACGGTATATTACTCAAGTGGCAAAGCAACATCAACAAGTTCCTCTCGCGTACCGAAGCCTGCAAAGGATTTAAGGTACCCCCAGGAAGATTGAATGAAGCATTGTCTTTCTGTTGTGCAAGTGAATGTATCTGACTTGCTAATCGTGCCTTCCCACATAGTCGCGCTATGTTTCGATGGCGGTTCGCGCCTATGACTTCCTCAATCGTTACGGCTTCATCAATTTCGGAGCCGTCGAACATCCACGTTGCGGTACGCCACCGTCACCTTAAAGTTGTCCCTCTCGTCCTCCTCTTCGTCACCCAACCTCCGTCATCGGCCTATCCCCAGACCGGCCGAGACAGCGAGTGATCATCGTGGGGGCCGGGGCTGCGGGCTTGAGTGCCGCGCGCCAGCTCCAGTCCATGGGCTACCGCGTGCTCGTGCTGGAAGCCAGGGACCGAATCGGGGGTCGTGTCAATACCAACACCGCTCTCGGCGGCGAAGTCGACCTCGGAGCGGTATGGTTTCTTGCCCCCTTTGTTGACTTCCCCCCCCCCTCTTCTCTTCTCTTCTCTTCTCTTCTCTTCTCTTCTCTCTCGGCGCTCCTCTGCCTCGAGACACGTGATGGTTGCTGACCGATCGGATCGGCCTAGATGGTGGTTACCGGAACGGAGGGCAACCCATTCGCCACACTGTGTCGACAGCTGAACGCCGAGATGCACACGCTGCGCGACGAGTGCCCGCTCTATCACGGCGGCTCGCTGGTGCCCAAGGACGTCGATCGCGCCGTCGAGGAGCTCTTCAACCTGGTGCTCGACAAGACGGGAGGCCTGGAGTCTAAGGACCTCATGCCCAAGGATAGCAAGGTCAAGTACATCTATGGCTCGCCCACACCACGCGTGGAGTCGTTGATGCCTACGGGCGTCATGCCGGCACTCATCCGCCCCGGCGTGCTACCCAACATGCCCAGCGTGCCCACCAAAGCGCCGGCGGCCGTGTCCAGCATGCCCGGCGTGCCCAGCAAGGCACCCGCCCCCAGCATGCCTCCTGGCGCGCCCAAACCGTCCAACACGCCGAACGCGCCGCTTCCGCCCGGCGGCTTATCCAAATCATCCAACAGCGTGCCTGGCGTGCCCAGCTCGTCGGGCCTATCGCCCGCCTTGTCCAAATCGGCGAACAACGTGCCTAATAGCGTGTTCAGTGCATCGAGCCTATCGAGCCCATCCAGCCCGTTGAGCGCACCAAAGGCGTCGAGTGCCCCGCACACGTCCGCCGTGTCGGCCAGCTTGCCGAGCAGCGTCGGGCCGGCCTCCAAGATGGCGGGCTCTGGTCTCCCGACGGGAGGCGTCCCGACGTTCGGCGCGTCCACCGCCGGCACGTCGGCGTCCCAGGCGGCCAAGGTGGCGCAGGCGCAGGCCATTGCCGCGGCCATCAAGGGCCAAGCCCCTCGATCGGGCGGCATTCAGTTCAGCCCCAATCTTAAGGCGAACGTCGTGCAGCGACCCAACGCTCAGTCGCAGCCGGCCGCCGCCAATGGCAATACGCCGGCCAGCCCGCAGCCGACCACCGCCCTGCCGAGCACGCCTTCGACTCCAGCGCCGGGACAGGCGACGGCGCCCGTGTCGAACGACAAGAAGCCCGAGAGCGCGCTTGTCAACGGCAATCCCGGCATACCACAGACGATAGCAGACCAGCTGCTCAAACCGGCACCCGCAGGGGTTGCCATCAAGAAGGAGGCCGAGGACTCGCCGAAGCTGCCCAGCAGCCCTGTGTCCGCTGCCTCGACCCCTGCGAGCGCATCAGCGCCAGCTGGTACGCCTGCGGGCGGGGCCACCGGCGCTGCCAGCCCGCTGTTCACGCTCACCAATACCGGGGAGGCTGTGTTGAACTGGCAACTCATACTGGGCGGCATGAAGACCGGCCTGCCTGGCGCGTCGCCGCAGAACGCGCCCAAGCCCCCGGTGTCGCCCCAGCCACAGACCACGGCAGCAGCCACAGCAGCAGTCCCCGTGTCGCCGAACAAGGCGCAAGCACAGCCGCAGCCGGCGCCACAACCGCCGCTTCAGACACCACCTCAACAACCGCAACAACCGCAGCAGCAGCAGCAGCAGCAACAGCAACAACAACAACCACAGCACCACCAGCAGAAACTAGCACAGCCACAGCCACACCCTTCGCCGCAGAGAACCGGGCAGCCGTTGCCCGCCCAGGCCGGGGCCACTCCTCCCAAGCCCTCGGCCCTCCCAGCAACGGGCAAGACGCTGCCGCCGCCGCAGCAGCAGCAGCAGCCGCAGCTGCAAGCGATGCCGGCGTTTATGAAGCTCCCGCAGGCCCAGCAGCAACAGCTGCTCCAGTTCTACGCGCAGCTCCAGACCGCGGCGCAGGCCCAGGGCCTGCCGCCCATCCCTTTGCCCTACTTTCCGCATCTGGCCTTCCCGCACATGTTCCCTGCTCCGTACGGAGCGAGCCCGCAGGTCGTCCCGCTTGCGCCCAAGGGCGTCCCGGGCCACAAGCCCGTCATTGTGATCGACGACGACGACGACGGCAAGGGCGCGGGCAAGGATGAGGTCAAGAAGGAGGCCGTGTACATGTCCCTCGGCCGGGGCATCGACCACGTCCTGCAGACGACCGGCACCGACGGCTTCAGCGCCATCTCCAACCTGGAAAAGTGCATCTTCGACTGGCACATCGCCAATCTCGAGTATGGCTGCGCGACTGACCTTGCGCGCGTTTCCCTGGAGCACTGGGATCAGGTATACCTCGGGTCTTCCCTTCTTCCTTCCCTTCCCCCCCTCTTTACATTCTCCTCTTCTTTCTTCGTCACTCCCTCAGCCCTAAACCGATGGCTCGCTCTCCTACCCAGGACGACGAGTTCGAGTTCGGCGGCAAACACTGCCTCTTGAAGAAGGGTTACGGCTCCATACTCAACGAATTGGCGAAGGGCATCAACGTGCAGCTGGTACGAAGACTGGCTCGTCTTGTCTTGTCTTGTCTTGAAGCTGAGTTTGCTCTTCTCATTGAGTTTTTGAATTTTGCTCATTCATTTCCTCCTTCTCCCCTTCCAGAATCAAATCGTCACGGAGATCCAATACGGGGAGGACGAGTCCGTGGTCCGGAGCGGAGGATACACCCCTCCGGCCAGAGTGATCACCACCAACCAGATCTTCGAGGCCGAGATAGTCCTCGTCACCGTCCCTCTGGGCGTGCTTAAAGAGAGGCACGCGCGATCCTCCCCTCCTCCTGCCTCGGCAAGTGGCCCGGGGCTGATACAATTTCTTTTGTTTTCCTCCTCTTTTTCTTTTCTGCTGTGTTCACTCCTCGATGCAGACGGTTGCTCTTTAATCCGCCGCTCCCGCTGTGGAAGCAGCAAGCCATTGATCGCCTCGGGTTCGGCAACCTCAACAAGGTGGCTTTGCTGTTCCCTCACGTCTTCTGGGATGACTCCGTGGATTACTTCGGCTGTGTCCCGGAGAAGAGCGAAGACAGGTACTTAAATCTGGAAAATCCGTAGACCATTCATACGTGTGTGTGTGTGTGTGTGTTTGTGCGTGTGTTAATGACACACGTGCCTGTTACAGGGGAGAATGCTTTTTGTTCAACAACATGCATCGATGCATGGGACGCCCGATCCTTTTGGCGTTGGTCGCCGGAAGTGCAGCTCTCGCCCACGAGCAGCGCTCCGACGCAGAGATCATCCACCGAACGATGAACATACTCAAGAGGGTAAACAACCAACTTGAAACTCCACCCTGCCTGTATATATTTTTATATATATACATATATTAACATATATCTTCATATATTAACATATATCTGTCATCCGAACATGATGTACGTCGCCCATTCATGCAGGCTTTCCCAAACGCGCCGTCGCCGGTGAAGGCGGTCGTGACTCGCTGGGGCAGCGACCGATTCGCGCGCGGGTCGTATTCGTATATCCCCGTCGGCTCGACGGGAAGCGACTACGACGTGCTTGCGCGACCGGTCACCCGCCGCCTCTTCTTCGCCGGCGAGGCCACGCAGCGCGATCATCCCGCCACTGTCGCCGGCGCCTTCATCAGCGGCCTACGGCAGGCAGGGCTCATCGATGCTGTCTGGAACGCAGGTGAGTCAGATACGTCAAATGGGGGCGTTGAAAGGCACAACTGTAGACCATTTATTTTCTATTATTATTATTATTATTATTATTATTATTATTATTATTATTATTATTATTATTATTATTATTATTATTATTATTATTATTATTATTTATGTATTTATGTATTTATTTATTTATTATTTCAATTCTGGCAGGGCGATCGCTCAATGCGCCTCAGGTGCAGCCGCGGACGCCGGTTAAGCGCAAGGCGGGCGGCCATGCGACCAGCAAGAGGTTCAAGCGTAGTCGCGAAAAGATGAGGCGTCCGGAAAAAATGCAGCGAGTCGACAAAGACGAGAGGGAAGCCAAGAGAAAGAACCTGAAGAAGAACGAAGACGAGAGTGAGGAGAGCGAAGAAAGCGAAGAAGAGAAGGAAAAGGAGCAGGAGAGCAGCGGTGAGGCGAAGAGGAAGAAACGGCGTCACTCTGGCGAAGACGAGGAGGAAGAACCGGAAGTGGTCGATTTCCCGTCGATTCGACTCTCGAAAGGTGGGAAACGTACGAAGAATATCGGCGTCAAGGAGGATGACGGCAGTGAGAGTGAAGAAGATGAAGATGACGACGATGGTGGTGACCATGATGATAAGGACGACGACAAAAAAGCGGAACAAAAGAAGGAACCGATGAGCGAGGATGACGACGAAGACAACAAGGACGAGGAGGATGTCAAGACGGAAGCTGACAACCCTGCGAATGGGAAACGAGACTTCACCTTTGCCGATATCTGTCTAATCGATTCCCAATTCAAAGCCATCACCGAGACCATCAAGGTCCGGCCAGTCAGAGCGACGATCATAATCGGCTATAACTAACTTCTATCGTACGGAATACAGGAGTATATCTATGATGAGACCAAGACGGAGATAGACGACCTCAAGGCCACGGCCGCCAAACTGCTTCTTCTCATAGAAAAGCTGGGATCGGTGAAGGAGCTTTCCAAGCGGGACTCTACGTTCCTCGCCAAGTTGAGCTCTCTGACCACTTCGGAGCTGGCCGAGGGTCTCGGCATGCGCTTCGGGGATGTCATCGAGCGCATCCTGCGCATCTCCAATGTGATGTGGCAAGCCTTCCTGTCGCGCTTCCCTGAAGAGGAGTACGCCAAGTGGCTCGAAGAGGAAGAGCAGCGCGAACATGAGCGACAAATAAAGGAGAAGGAAGCGCGGGGGCTCGTCTATGATGACTTCTGTCTCACTCGGCCGGGATCGACATCCCGACAGGTGAACGCTCAATCCAGCAAGGACGCCTCCTCCAGCGCCAATGACAATGGTATGATTTCATTCCAGGGCATCAGCAGAGAGGACTCACAGCCCTCAACTTTGGTTGGTAAAATGTATTCAGGTTGTCGAGAGGAGAGAATGCCGGCGCTTTCAGACTTCGTGATGCAGCAGCAGGACGTGCCGGCGAGCAGTATGGACACTACCAACAGCCAACCTCCCCACAGCTCTTGAATGATGGGCCCTCTCTTTCCATATCTGTGTGTCAAAGGTGGCAAGGAAGAAGAACGGGCTTCGTCTCTACCTGCTCTGCCATCCTCGTAGCCAAAAAGTAACTTGCCCTTGCTCCTCTTCTTCTTGCGCTTCCGTCATACTAACAGCACAATTTTCTAGAGCTTTCTTGTGAATATCGTCTGTGCATAGAACTCGACACCAGAGACACGAGAGGAAAATGCATATGCTATTGGTTGTCTTAGACCCTTTTCTGGTAGTGATTGGTGCAAGCCGCAACGCACGCGTATGTGAGTGGCTTATCTCCTTTCCGCCTGCTGTGGTGTTGATGTCGCCAGTCTTTCTTTCTGCTTTCTGCCAGGCCGCGGGCATCCCAACTGCCGAAGAGCCAAGTAGCGTTGGCGTTTTATTGGTACAATTAATTGTCCCGTGGCGAAAAAAAGGGAGCCCATAAGCCCAATCCACGCATAAGATAGCGCAGGATCATTTCTCCAGGGTACTCGTCCCTGTGGCCGTAGTGCGCCCGAGCAGGTAGTGTCTCGGTCCTTCCTCCTTATCTGCCAAGAACCAGTTGCTTCCGTATACACCAAAGAACACCCAAAGGGTCTTACTGCAAGTGGGACCCATACTGCCGGTGCTTGCTCGTTTTCCCCCGTTAGGGCCGAAGGGCGAAACTCCTGTGGGTTGTTGCGGGACCACACCCGTTCTTGTTCCCTTGCCAGAGCCCAACTGCCGTCTTCCGGTAGGTAACGTTAGGCTCTTCCGAGTTGCTTCGGCAAACAGGCAGGACAACAACAACAACAACAAAGAAGAAAGATTGTAGGCCAGGTTTTTTGAGAACCGCGGATTCGTGACGTTTCTGCGGTACGCTCCCCTCTTCACAGGATTACCCTGCCACCTGGGAGTATTTAGGGAAGAGTGAAAGCACTTGCCCTCCTTGGAGTGCACGTTCACTAAATCAATTATCAGATCACCACGTACGGCAAGTACGACGCACAAGATCATCATGGAGAGTCCCATGACGCCACTGCCCGAGCTCTCTCCCACCCAACCCCCGCCACGACCCACCAGCGCAGCTTCTTTTCCGGCATCTGCTGAGCCATCTTACGCGCAAGACAACGCGAACGTTGATTTGGCCCCTTGTGGCGAAGGCGTTGCCGCAGCGAAGCAAGCGGATGCACTACCTATGACTATAAAAGAGGAACCCGTCGGCGACCCACCAGAGACGCTACTGCCTCCCTTCTCTTTCCCTCCAATACCCACGCCTTCCTCTTCGCCACCCGCTCTTGTACTTCCGCCTACACTGTCGTCTCTCGCTCCGTCGCTTTTCCCCTTCACCTCTACATCACCCTCCTCACCTTCTGTTCTCTCCTCACCACCCCCATCTCCACCGCCACACGCACAAAACCGTACATCTACTTCACCCTCGTCTTCTACTGTCTCTTTTTCATCGCCTCCAACTGCAGCTGGCTTGGACCAGCACACGGTACCTAGTTTTGCTTTCTTCGTCTCCCTTGTTACGACCATGGTCAGCTCATCCAGACTGTTTCTGTGTGCAGTTGGCACGCTTAAAGAGCCTCACGCAAATGACGAGCCATATCGCGTCCATCGCACTAGAAAAGTCTGCCGTAAAAGCTGAGGACGACATCATGGCTCAGGTGTGATCTCCTACACCTACGAACCTGTCCTCCGCTTCGAACTCATGCAGAGACATGCGGCTGTAATCTTGGCTAGGAGGCGACCAAGCCCGACTCGGTGGTGGAATGGGTAACCAGCATTTCACGCTCACTTCAGACCGAATTTCAGAGCCTCTACCTCACGTTACACGGTTCGTTTGCTATTCATTGCACTAATCAATTATCGCCCATATTTCCCGGATTTTAATTTTGGTTGGGCCGAAGGGGGTGGGCCAGCAGACCAGTCATCCAGTCCTGGGCTTCCGCGAACAGAAGTGGAGGAGTCATCTACTGCTATCCCTTCTTACCCTCAGACGTCAACTGTACAGGTGAGTCCATCGTTGTGGTTACCCTAGCGAAGGTTGATCGTGTTCATGTTAAACGTCGACGACGACAATAGGTTCAGGAACCAGCGCCAATGCTCGCGACGCCCGCAGATGACTCAACGGAGGTGAGACACAGGCTTTTGGTTGGCAAACAAAACACCCAATAACCTAACCGATGTTTGAATGCAGACGAAAAAGGTCAGGCGACGACGGAAAACAAAGACGAAGGACAGCTTTACTCACATGCAACGGTGCGTGCGTTGGCTGCTTGATCGATTGACGTCTCGTCTCATCCTCTTTCCGCAACAGGCAATGCGCCAGTTGCCAAAGGACTGAGACCGCCAAATGGCGACACGGCCCGTTGGGTGCCAATACGTAAGACTTTCCACTCTACGCATACGTCACGGGCTTTATGCTCACTCTGTAACACTTTATCTCTTGTTCTTGCTTCGGAAAGTCTCTGCAACACCTGCGGGTTGGCTTATAGCCGTAAGAAGAAGCGGGAAGCGGAGCAGGCGGCGAAACACAACTCTACGACGCCCGCGGAAGCCACCTCATAGACATGTATGATAAAATAAACCGTAGGGCGCATGTGTACAGGTCACCTTGGAATGGGACCCAATCAGATTCTGTCCCCACTTTCGCAATAATACACCTCGCTACTGTTCACTGGTGATGGCCGTGGGCGGTGAAGGCCATGCCTGTTGGGCGACGCGCATGGTCGCTGGGTTCGAAGCGACTGCTGGCCATCACCAACAGCGCCTGGGCGAGAGAGGCCATGAGCGCCGGTGATCAGTGGTGGCGTTCCCTTCCCTTTCTGTGGTATTTAGTCTCAAGTTCGCAAAGAATATTGAGGTTCCCTTTTTTTTGAACCCTTTCCATAGAAGTTGGCTGGATGTCAGGCTATCAGGAACTTTGCTACAAAGAAAAACTCAGGCAGAACGCCAAGTATCATGAGCAGAATGAGCACTCAGGGTTATGTGAGGGACAGGACCAATCAAGCACTGTGTCCAAGGGAGAGGGTCATGAGACAAAAGCCTCTTGGAAAAACAAGTGCAAAAAGGACTTCTTTGGGAAGCCTAAGAAGGGATTGAAGCTGAAAGGATCAGGCTGCTAGACATATAGCAAGTGTTATAGTTAAGGTAATCTGGGCAGTGGAGACCCCAAGAATGAGGGAGTTTGTGTGTGGGTAAAATCTAACTTCATTAAATAAACATTCTTTTATTTATATCATTACATAGCTGTTGTAAACTATCCATTACAACCATTATTATTCGTTATTTCCGTTATTTATTCATTATTTCGCTGCTAAGGAAATTCTTGGCATGAATTTCCACTTATTTTCCTGATCTCTCCAACATCTCCTGACTAAGACAAAACCATCTCACACAGTGTAGCCTTTCCACCCAATTCTGAATTCTCAGCTAGACTTGAGATCTCAATGATCAATGATGTCTTCCACCTCGTACTCAGTGTTGTCTTCACTGTCATGGTCTTGAGAGTTCTCTTCCTTGATCTTGACCTTGGAATCCTCCTTGGTTGTCATTGATCGTCCTTCAGATCTGGAAATGTAATGGTTGGTCCTCTTGATGTTGAGTTTGAATTCTCCTCCTTTCCTGTTGTCAAGTAAAACAGGCTGTTTGGTCAGTTGATTGATTACAGCATAGGGTCCTTTCCAATTTTTGGCTAACTTCCTTGCTCACCCTTTGGATGGCACCTGGACCATTACTTGATTGCCTTGTATGTAGATTGGATTGTGATGATCTTTTTCATTTTCATCCTTGTGGCTTGGAGCTTGGTCTTGACTTCATCTTGGATAAGTTTTTGAGCTTCCTTGAGCTCTGAAATCCATTTGTCCATGCTTGGTTTTGTTGAATCGCCCTGTTGAATGTTGATCAATGGAGGTGTGGGGTGGCTGAAGAGCA
>CDFF01072206.1:7555-28748 GCA_000826265.1 Acanthamoeba culbertsoni
TCTTCTTCTTCTTCTTCTTCTTCTTCATTCCCAAGGTTATTTCCGCTGTACGTAGGACCGTTCTATCTGTTCGCCGAATTGTTGCCTCTGGCGTCGCTCTTGTTTGGCAAAGTGATCGAAATCCTGGACTACGGCACCACCGAGTACAAGCTACTCAACCTCCTGCCGACCCTCTTCCCCTCCCCGAAAACATCGAAGGCACGCGTAAACCCTTTACCCCAATTGACCGCCTTTTGCCCGCGAACACTCACATTTCATTCCTTTTTCCTTTCGATTATCCTTGTTTCTTTTTGTTTCGCCGCACAGCCATTGCCGCCCCCTTTCTCGATCAACGGCATGATCACGGAGAGGGACGTCACGCACAACTACACTTCAGACGAGGAGTCTGATGAGGACGATCCCAAGGGAAGCGCTGATCGCAGACCGCTTCTCTCCAACAGCGGTACTGACAAACAACATGTCCCACTCTATCAATTAAATATTTTTTTCATGTTCAGTTCTTGGAATTTCACTGTATACCGATTATAAATATATTCCTATCTTGCAGGACGGTTGATGCCGGAAGCGCTGTTGCCGCCGTTGTCGCATCAGGAGCCGGCCAAGCGCGGCCTCCTCGAGGAGAGCGGCATCACCTTCCCCCCTGAAGGGGGCGAGCCCGGCCAGTTCCTCGACACGGCGACGCTGATTCGTCAGCTCGCCACCAATCCGCGCGTGCGGAGCTTCATCATCCCCTTCGAGGAGCTTCAGATCATCCAGCGCGTGGGCGGAGGCGCAGGCGGCATAGTCATGAAGGCTGTGTGGTAAGACTAATAGGCCTGGCGGAATTAAAGACAGACCAATCGCCATGCTTCCTGTATGTTAATGATACTCAATGCCTTGGCTGCAGGAATGACATGATGGTGGCAGTGAAGCAACTCAATCAGTTGCTGCAAGAAGGCAGGGACCTTCTCGACTTCCTAAACGAGATCGAGATCATGAGGTGATCCGCCCTCCCCCCCCGCTCTACATTTATTTCGCTGTGACCTGCAATACCGCGTTTCGTGCGGATTTTTTTCCGCACAAAATACTGAGTGGATGGTTGTCTCAACGAGTGACTTTTTTTTAATTTATTTATTTTTATTTATTTTTCGCTTCCGCTACCTATACAGCTCGCTGCGACACCAGAACATAGTCACCTTCTATGGCGCGTGCATACAGCCGCCCCACGTCTGCATCGGTAAAGAACTCCTGCCCTTTGTGTGTTTGTGTGATGACAGCAACCTCATGCGCGCACGCCCGCAGTGTCCGAGTATCTGAAGCGAGATAACCTCCGGACGGTACTTGACGATGAGTCGGTACGCATCGGGCCCCAGCTGAAGGCACGCATGATACGCGACATCTGCAAGGGCATGGCAGTCATACACAAGTAGGCCACACCATTCATCCCCAAAAGCCCACCATCATCCTCATCATCATCTTCACACATCGCCATGGTGGCACATGATAAGCTATTTTTCCTGTATAACTCACGCCGCTATCGAACGACCAGGGCCAAAATCATCCACAGGGACCTCAAGCCGCAGAATTTGATGGTTGACAAACACTATCGAATTAAGGTGAGAAGGCGCCTTTGCCTCTGTGCCTGAAGCCTTTTGCATTATCGGCTGAGCGCAACGCAAACGCAGGTGGGCGATTTTGGGATGAGCCGTATGCTGCCGGGCGGAAACAGCACGGCGTATTCAGGCTTCGTCCTCTCCATTGCGGGTTCCTCTGTCTACATCGCACCGGAGGTGTTCAATCTGAAGTACACCCACAAGTGCGACATCTATTCGTTTGGCGTCATTCTATGGGAAATCTGCACTCGCCGATACATTAACCTCCGCCCAGGTAAAGCTTTAAACAAACAAACAAACAAAAAAAGGGGGGGTGCATGTAAAAACGATCAAATAATAACTCAATAATGTGAATTGATCCTCATTACAGAGGAGCTTGTCCATGGCAAGCGACCAGAGATACCACCAGAGTGCCCTGCCGTTTACGCCTATCTCATGCAGTGCGCTCCTAGGGATAGATCTGCGGTCCTGTATATACAGGAATGAACTGACGTTTGGCCCTACCAGGGTTTGCTGGAGTGCCGACCCGACGAAGCGACCAGAGTTCCGAGCAATTCTGGGCCTGCTGAAGCAGTGGAAGGGGCGCGAGACTGAGTTTCACCTCCCGCAAGGTAACAGCGATGTACGACAAGCGCACAAGCGGCACTCTCTTGCCTTGAGCAGCGCGCTCGAGCGAGGAGAAGTGGCGCCCAACGCCGCACTGCAGGAGAGCGCGCGGGAACAGACGGAGGAAGGAGGCGCGAGTCGCGCATCGTCTGGGTACGAGCTTGAGTTGCGCCACAGTGAGGCGGGCGAGGCAAAGCACACGGAATCTGGGAATCAGAAAGTGTAAATTTATTGCGTTTCTTGTTGCCCCGCTTCTTTTCTGTGAACTTGCCTCGAAGTCCCCGTTGGTTGGCTGGGAAATGTCATTTCCCCATAAAACCTTCACTCGCTTTTTCGGCTCCGGTAAATGTACCATTGGCTGACCCGAAGGGTATCTGGGCCTAATTTCAGCTCTTGTGGCGTGAAGAAGAGTGTATTAGCTGCTGGGTCGCACACGGAGTGCAGAGTAGTTCGTCTTTTGGTGTGTACACACTCGTTGGATGTGGGCACTGGTGCTCGAGTCATTAAACGTGCCACTGCCCTCACTGCTTTTGGGCGTTTCCGTCTTACTCTCGTCGTACCTCTGCTACCACTTTGCCCCGACAGTCTCCTCCCTCGTCGTTTTTCTGGACAGCAATAATAAGCGTCAAACCTGCCCCTCGTCGCTTTCATTCTTCTCACTTCGTCTTCTGTCGGCGAAGCCCTCTCTAGAAGGGCGTTCCGCTACTGCCCAGAGCATGGAAGCTACGTCAAGCCCGCAAGCCACTTCTTCCTCAACCCCACCTGCGGCCAACGGCAGCTCGCCCAGCCGAGTGAGCAAGTCTAAACTCCTTCGATTAGGCTCTTCGATGAGCTTGTCTGTCCCTGTGGCACTAACCCGAAGGGTTTGGAAGGGCGCAGCCTACTCCTCGTGGTCTGTGGGCTTTGAGCTGCAGCATGAGATGGGCCAGGCCCTGATCCGCAACCATCACCGCTTTAGCCTTACCGACCTCTGCCAACTGTCTGCCGATTTTGCAGCCGACCCTCCTCCTCAACTTAGCCTCATCCGCACCGTGTACTGTGGTGGGATACGAGCAGACCTCGTACAGTACCGTAGTCCACAGCACACACAGCCTTCGGCAGAATCTCCCAATTCAAATCCAAACTCAAAATCTGTGTATAGAACTAAGTCACCTCCGCACTTGGAAGCATCAAGCCCTTCCAATCTTTCTAAATCTTCACCACTCCACTCGCCCAATCCCTCTTCTCCAACTTCCTTGACTTCTTCCTCTTCATCGATTCCAATGGCGGAGGACGGCTCGGGGGCACGTACGCGCGTGAATATGCGAAGGATAAAGAGTGAAAGTGACAACCTCGGCCGTGGACTCCAATTCTCTGTCGAGGGCGAGGGAGAGAACGGCGATGACGCAGCCGCGACGGTTCTTTATCTTCACGGTGGCGGCTTCTGCATCGGATCTGCCACCACCTATCGAAAATGCTTGTGGCACTTCAGTCGGGAAATGAAAGGGCTTCGTTTCTTGGCCGTCGACTACACGCTCAGTCCTCACGCTCGCTTCCCCACCGCTCTCCAAGAATGCCTTCATGCCTACCTCTGGTATCTTCTTTCAGCCTTTTGCGTTTTCTGTTGCTTTCGTCACTAACTGTGTCCCTCCCCCCCCTGACCGTAGGTTGCTCGACGAGAACGGAGGTAACGTTCCTGCGGACAAGGTCATCCTTGCAGGCGATTCTGCTGGCGGCTGTTTGGTGCTGGCGTTGCTCTTCCTGATTCGGCATATGCGCGACGAAGCTTCGAAGAGTCAACGCACGGCAGATGCCGCGATGTCAGACGGTGGCTGCACGACCGATCGAGAGAACAGCGAGAGGGTGAATGAAGAGAATCAGGAGGAAGAAGGGGAAGAGGAGGAAGAGAAGTCAGGATTGCCAAGGCCATCAGCCGACAGTGAAAATGCGGAGAAGCCCAGCCCGCCCTTCGCTTTGCCGTCGCGCAAGACCCCGCCTGAGTTTCCCCTGTGCGCGTTCCTGATGTCGCCATGGGTCGATCTTACCGATGACAGCAGCGCGATGAAGCGCGAGTCCTACGCTCAACCGGCCGTCTACGAGGCGCAGATGAGCCTCGCGCGCCGCTTCATCGCGGCATACCTTGGCACCGATGAGGAGGGCAACGTCAAGACTAAGACCACCGGGAAGAAGCAGGCGGAGATGGAGATGCAAGAGATGAGCGGACGGAAAACAAGGCCGGACGTCCGCTCGCCCTACATCTCTCCTCTGTACGGAGATATGCGCGGTCTGCCTCCGATCATGCTCACCGCGGGTAGTGAGGAGCCACTGCTGGGAGACATAGAGGCCCTATACGCCAAGTGCGTAGACGCGGATCTCGAGGTGGAGCTGGACGTCGGAGAACACATGAATCATGCTTACCAAGTGTTCCACGACCCCTCGTCCCACCGTGAGATAGAACGTTCCATCCAAGCCGTGGGTCGCTTTGTGTGGCGTTACATAGCCAAGCGGCAGCTTGAATAGCCCAACACGCTTCTCGTTGATGACCGAACTGTTTATTTTCCAGTAAAAAGCACAATCTCCTCGCTGTGACAATCTTTGGTGTGATGCGTGTTAAGCCTGGCCTTTCCGCTTGCGTGCTAGCTCCGCTTGTTCTTTAGCGTTCGCGAACGCACGTTGTGTCGCAATTCTATCGACCTCGATCAAACGACCTGGGCAGTTGCTGAAACACGCCTTCTGATTTCGATCGAGTTCCGGGCCTATCTGGCTGTTCTTCATGCACACAGACCAGCACATGTTGGTCGTGTCCATTAGTTGCGACTCTGCATCTACGGCAGCCTGCAAGCTGTTAAGTTTATGCCTGAACGTGCTCTCATCCATGGTAAGTGCCAAAAGACAAAGAAAAGCGGCGAAAAACATAAAATGCAACACACAAGAAAACGCAAGAAAAACACAGCACGAGGGGCTTGCTCAAAATTGCCGCACAGGCCATCAAACGAGGAAGTCACAGCAGTGCCCGTAGGTAGCCTGGAACTTGTGATACAGCTCCGGGCTGTTGCGCTGCAGGGCTTGGGGCTCCTCGGCGAAGCATACGAAGATAGTAGTCACCGCGCTCTCCACGACCTCGAGCACCTGCATCACCATCACGAAGCCGATCTGCACACACAGGATGCGGTCAGCTGCGGCGCGCTCAAGGGGGGGGGGAGGATGCAAGGACACGGTGTACCAAGGCGCAAATGATGCCGACGGGGATGTAGTAATCGTCCTCAAGCACGTAGATGATGATTCCGCCCAGGACGCCGGTCAGGACGGCCGAAGCGAGGCAGGCCATCGACAGGACGCTGCCGATGATGTTGTCGTTGATGATCGCCTGGATGCCGTGGCTGTGGACCAGGTGCCAGGTGTCCTTCGCGGCGCGGCAGTAGGACTTGCCGTAGATGGCCACCTGCGCGTAGGCGTACTGGTTGAAGTACTCGAGCAGCTGGTCCAGGCACGCCACGATGCACTCGGCGATGAAGGCAAGGATGACGACGGCGATGTTGTCGCTGTTCTGCCTGAACGACCTGAAGAGGGTGCGGAGGGTGCGGAGGGCGGCCACGATGAGCGAGCCGAAGCAGATAGAACCGAAGGACGTCGTGGTGGCACGCTTGAGAGAACCAACGGTGGGATTGGCCGGCACACCCACAGTGCCGTGCAGGAAGTACCACGAGGCGAACACGCCCGCCGCCGTGACGTGGACGACATTCTTAATCACTGCGATCGCCACAACAACATAAGCCGTGTGTGTGTGTGTGTGTGTGTGTCAAACTCGGAGAGCCCAATGCTGGTCGCCGGGGGGGGATTATATGGGAGCGTACCTTGCGACACCCAGTAGAAGGAGAAAATGAGGTAGATGCTGAGGAAGTAGGCAAGGGCCGGCGTGTACTGCTGCACCAGGAAGATGGCCACGCTCCAGAAGATGAACCAACCGAACTGTAGAGCCAGCGAAAAGAAAGCTGCAACAAAACACCAGGTCGGCGGCTTCAGCGCACACCACGAGACACCAGCAGGCACTGCGGATGGAGGGGGGGGGACGGGAAGGCTGCGTACCGACGGTGGTGGTGCCCGGGTAGTTCTGCACGAGGACGGACACAGTCTTGAGCATCTGCACGGCGAATGGGATGCGGCTTCTCCACAGCCAGAAGAACAGGGCAGAAATGGCCGCGAAAATGATGAAAATGACGCCGGCCCAGATATTGCCTACGCAGCGCCAGAGGGGAAGGGGAAACGAGGTCAGCAGCAGAACGGGTAGGAGGAAAACTTCAGAGAAAAATAAGCGAGAATTGGGAGAGGCGTCGTGCCATAGATGAAGGAGATGATGGCGATGGCCCCGGTGAAGAGGACGGAGAAGCCGAGAGAAAGGTAAATCAGCTGCTTGGCGAAGTACTTGAACATCACCAGCCACAGGCCAGCGCACACAGCTGCGGTGGCCGCAGAGACGCCTGCGGTGAGCAGGATGTGGAAGGCGGTGGAAGAGTCGATATCCTGATCAAGACACACATGAGAAGAGGACGAAGAGTAGGTGAGGAAGGTTTGGACGGGGGATGGTTACAGAGTCGTCGATGATTTTCCCATCCGAGTTGTCGGCTCCCTTGCCGCTGGTATAAGTAAACCAGCCAAAGCAAAAGATGACTATGACTGTCAAGAGATGCACTATAAAGGCGATATAAAAGGCGAAGTCGCGGAAGCCGCTCACGGGTTGGAACCTATCTGGTTGCTGCTTTTGTTGTTGGATTATTTGGGTTGTGCAAAGAATTGAAGCATAGGCCGTGAGTATTTTTTTTTTTCATCAAAGGAGATCCGAATCAGGCGACTTACTTGGAGGGGTGCTTCCTCGTAGTCGGGAGGAGAGCCATATTCCTTGGAATGCGGTGAAGGCTGCCACTGCTGGTCGGGGAGGTACTGACCTTGTGGGGGCGGGTACTGGCCCTGGGGAGGGGGATACGAGGTCTGCGGCTGATAGGCGTAGGGATTGCTACCAGGAGGCTGGAGTCCAGGCTGCTGGTATCCATAGTTGTATCCACCTTGCTCGGTGCCGTAGGTGGCCATGCTTGAGGATTGTACTGATGCTAGTGACTAATTGAACGAATTGTTGAGGCAAGGAACCTGGCTTCGGCTTTTCTGGATTCGTTTTCTTTCCACTCACTTTTCATCTGCTTGCCCCAAAGATTTCGCAGAATGCAGACGCCAACGTTGCGTCTCGTTTCCCGCCAAATAAGAATTGCAACTCAGAGGGTTTGGCGCTCTTGTATCCTACATACACTGTTATGGCAGAGATCGGTGAGTCACAACTGCTGCGGGCACTCACTAGACTCTCTATCTTGGATGAAGAGATTCTGGACTACCTCCCAGAGCGCAAGAAGGAGCTGAAGAAGCTCAAAAAGAGGCGAGATTCACGTCGTCGTTCATCCGTCTCAGCAAGTTTCGATGTTAGTGATGATGCTGACGCCGAAGCCGTTCCTGGGGTAAACGAGGAGGAGGAAGATGAGGAAATGCGAAGATTAGCTGAAGAGATTAGACTGCTTGAAGAGGAGACAGCTCGTCTTGCCTTGGAGGCAGACGAGGACGAGGGCGACGAGGAGGAAGCTGCCGATTTTTCACAAGAAGGATCCGCACTTGGTGACAGCGACGAACATGAAGATTTACCTCCAGGAACACCTGTTTACTGTTCCGACAAAGTAGAAAGCACTCGAGAAAGTGAAGGCGAAAGCCAGAGTGAGGAACTCTCGGTGCCTCAAGATGAGGCAGCTTCTGACGGAGAGGATGCTGAAGGCGCAGCCCACGGAAACGGTTCGAGTGTGGATGTTACTGAAGATATGACCGAAAGCGAGGCTGGTCGAGAGCGAGAAGGAGAATCCGAGTATGCCAGTGAGTCAGCCTCTGAGGAAGAAGACGAGCAAACGGAAAAATCGGGATCGGATTATGAAGGGGACCATGAAGAGTGTGAGGAGCAGAGCCCAAGTTCCCCAGCTCAAAAAGATGAGCATCAAAAAGTAGAAGAACAAGAGGAGGAGGAAGAGGATAGGCCAGTGCGCAGGAGGTTGAGGAAGCTGGCTGACCTCAAGCGAAAACCACGAGCAGAGAATCTGGTGGCCTTGTCGGATGAGAGCGACAGCGAGACCGACAGAAAAGGAGCAAGTGCTCAGGATAAGGACCTTGAAGAAAAGCATGTTCCTACAAAGAGTGGGATGATGCAGAAGCTCCGTAGGCTGGCAAAGAAGCGTGTAGAGGAAGCGGTCGAAAGCGACTCTGGATCTGAGTCTGATGCAGCTACGTCTGAAGAAGAGGAAGCTGAGCAAAAGGAATCGCACGTAGCGAAGCAATCATCTGGGTCAGATACAAGCTCACACGAAAGTGAGTCAGAGGAAGAAGACGAGATGCAAAGCGACGGGGAGGAGGATTCTGCAGATGACTATCATGAAGACGACGAGATACCGTCTTGGAGACGGTTACGCAAGTTTGTCTCGAGCAAGGCAGAGGAGGAGCCCGCCACAAATACCAAAAAGGTGAAGTCCGCTGAAAAAAACACAGGACGAGCGCAGTGCAAGGAAGCGAGTAACTCTGCTGATGACGATTTCGTGGAAGGAGAAGTCGAACGTGTGCAGCTGTGGAATGGACTCTCGATTCCCGCCAAGATGTGGGACCGTCTTCACCCGTACCAAAGGGTACCTGCTCACACTATCTGCCCCATCCGCTTTTTTCCATTATTTTTATTGTTATTTTTAACATTTTACTTTTTCATCGATTATTATACTGATCTCTTCCATTACAGCGCGGTGTTGAGTTCATGTGGTCGCTGTACACCAAGAAGACGGGTGGCATCCTTGGTGTAGGCTTTCCCCTATCCCTTCCGTTTCAAGCCCATGCGCTCATTCCCCCCTTAACCTAGGACGAGATGGGTCTAGGCAAGACAATTCAGGCTCTCGTCCTCATCCTGGGCGCCCTCACTTCTGATCGCGCCAAGCGCGTCCTTGTCGTTCTCCCGCTATCGGTGTTGAAGAACTGGGAGAACGAGCTAATGACGTGGAGCGACAACGGCAGTATGTTGGAGGAGCGGGGGATGGGGGTATGCATCATGCACGGCGCCATGAATAAGAAGAAGACCGAGCTTAAGGACAAGGTGAGCCTCATCGCAGCTGTCTGCCAACAATCAGAGCTTACGCTGCCCCTGTTATATAACAGGTATTTTACCACGAGGGCGGGCTGTGCTTCACCACCTATGGCAACATCCCCACAAAGCTCAAGTTGTTTGCCGCGATCGAGTGGGACATCGTCCTTCTCGATGAAGGCCACAAGATCAAGAACCACACGTACATGCTCTTGGTGTTGGTCGATTGGGAGAAATAGAGCAAGCATATGCTTACTCAAGGCTTATATGCAGGATCGCTCTGTCTCAGGCGATGAGGAAGATTCCCTCAACTACTCGCATCCTTCTCACCGGAACGCCGATTCAGAACAACCTCACAGTAATGTCTACTTGCTACGCCCTATTGGTGATTGATATGACGCTTTGGGCTAACAACGCCACTCGCTTTTCAAGGAACTCTGGTCGCTCTTTGATTATACTTGCAAGGGACAGCTCTTGGGGACCATCCGCCAGTTCGGTAAGCAATTTGAGCAACCCATCAAGCTGGCCACCTACAAGTGCGCTTCAGCCGAGGACAAGCAGCTGGTGCGCCCCGGCCCCACATGCTGAGGGTAACATTCATACTAACCGTGTTGCTGTTTTAGGCATATGAGCTGTCCAAGCAGCTTCGTCACATACTGGCTCCCCACTTCCTTCGACGCGAGAAGAAGGACGTGTTTAACACCAATGGAGGAGAAGGAGGTGAGGCCTCGGCGAGGCAGGGCGAAGACGCATCTTCCTCCTCCTCTGAGGAGGCTGACACTGAACAAAAGAGGCAGCAGCAGGCGCTGACCACCAGAATGAACGATTTCATCGTGTGGCTCAGACTCAGTCCCGTACGGGCGATTCTTCTTCATCTCGTAGCGGATTGGGGATTGACAATAGCAATATTCTTGATTCGCAGGCACAAGAGATGCTGTATCGTAGCTTCCTGGCTTCCGAGCAGGTCAAGAATGTGTTGGCCTCGTCCCAGAATGTGCTCGAGGGGTTGGTGCTGCTGAAGAAGCTGTGCGACCACCCGCGACTGCTCGAGGCCACCAAGGCCAATGCCGTCGATCTCAAGCTTCTTGCGTCCTGGTATGTGTTTCATAATGACCCGCCCGGCCTCTCCCTGCAAAAGAGACCAAGAGTGTAATGTTACTGTAGTGGTGTGGTCTTGCGCCAATCCCCAAAGGACGATGACGAAGAAGACGAAGTAGCCCCGACCAGCAAGCCCAAGAAGATTAAGAAGGCTTCCCGACGAAACAAGAAGGGAAGCGAAGATGAATCGGAGAGCGAAAGCGATATTGAGGACGTGGACCATCTGCCCGTGACTCGCCGTGCTACAGCCACCAAGCGGGCCACCGCATCGAAAGACAAGCAGAGAAACCGCGGTAAGGCGCTCAAGGCAGGCGAGTTCAACTCTCGTCTGCCCTACGAGGTCAAGCTGCGCATCTTCAAGTTCGTTACGGGATTGGTCGACGCGCCGGAGACAGCCAAGCTTAGGCTCGTCTGCAGCGAATGGGATCGAGTGGCCGGCGACGACTCCCTGTGGTTCCCACTGTGCATTCACAATACGTATGTGGATGTTCAAGGCCGAGACCGACAGCACAAGGCCCTGGCCAGAGCAGAGAAGCGCGAAGCCGCTCGTGTCACGCGCGAAACCGATGAGATCCGTCGTATGGCTTATGGTCATCCACAGGCCTATGATGCTGATGAGGATGATGACCAAGAGGAAGAAGAAGATGGGGCGGAAACTGAAGCCGTACAGAGCGAGGATGAGAGTGAAGAAGACGAAGTGGAGGACTACGATACGGAGAACTTGCCTGCGCCGCCAAAGGAGGCCACTTGGCGCGAATGCTTCATTCGCAAGCGAAGGGAGAACCTGATCAACATCTCAGCCAAGCTCGTGTTCCTCACGCGGCTCCTTCCTAAGCTGCGCGAGGAGGGAAGCCGTGTGCTCATCTTCTCGCAGTCGCGCAAGATGCTCAACATAATCGAGCTGCTGCTGAACGAGGGGCGCTTTTCCTTCCTGCGCATTGACGGCTCCATCTCCAAGTCCGACGAGCGTCAACGGCGCGTCGAGCTGTTCAATTCCGACCCCAGCTACTTTTGCTTCCTGCTTACCACTCAGGTGGGCGGCATCGGACTCAACCTCACCGGCGCCGATCGCGTAGTCATCATCGATCCCTCTTGGAATCCCACTCACGACAATCAGGTAGAGCGACTCATTCCCCTCTTTGTTCGATCGACTGAGGTGTGTGTGTGTGTGTTCGAAGCTGACCAACCTCACTTGGCATACTCCCAGGCCGTATGCAGGGCGTTCCGTTTGGGCCAAAAGAAGAACGTTATCGTCTACAGGCTTATCACCTGCGGCACCATTGAGGAGAAGATTTACCGCCGCCAAGTGTAAGTGTATCTTGACCATTGTGTTATTTCGCACTTCAACTAACCTCCGCCAAATCAGGTTTAAGGGCGCGATTGTTCAGAGCACAGTCACCCAGAAGACGTCGCTCCGGTACTTCTCCAAGGAGGAGCTGGCCGACCTTTTCCACCTGGGCGACTCGAGCGTCTCCCAAACACAAAAGGTACACCTGTGTTGGTTCATCAAAGATACAACGTAATCTGCTAATATGTTAACGAATTCCTTCATCGATGGCAGGATCTGCACGCCCTTCATGCACACGAGCGAATCACCGACAAATACACCGATCATCACATCGAGTTCCTTCACAAAATCGGCGTATATGGAATCAGCGACCATGACCTGCTCTTCAGCAAGACACAGGCCGTGGAATCATCTGCTGCGGCGAAGGAGCTGGCCAAGATGTATGCGCACTTTGATGTGGCCTTGACTCTAGGGTTGCTAACTGCGAGAGACACTTACTGTTCTCTACACAGGGCTGTACAGCAGCTCAGGAGTCAGGAAGATGAAAGCAGACGTGATAAGAAGAGGGAGCATCGTGACCACGGTGACGACTATGAAGATAGGCCTGATAAGACCTCAGTCAGGGGACGCAGCAAGGTGAGAAGGGAACCCAAGGAGCCAACAGTGCCTCCGCGTCGGCCTCGTGAATCAATTGCGGATACCTCGCTCAGCGCCTTCACCCCACCGGTGACGATCTACTCCCGCGTTATTGAGAAGACCCGATTGCGCAAGCTGGCCTCTCCCGCCACTCCGCTCTCCACGCCCGGGCGCAAGGGCATGCCCAAGCTAGCCACAATTGGTGCGGCAGGCCTGTCAGCCTCCGCCAAGAGGGGCGTTGGGGCCAAACTACAGGATGATAAGGAAAACACGAAGCCGCTTAAGGCCAGTAATGTGAAAAAGCTCACTTTCGATTGTTAAATAAACCGCTTTGAGGACCAACACCAACCCAAAAGGGGTGGTTTATTGTAAAACAAGGCGGATAATTTGTTCTAAACAGTCTGGCTCGAAGGGAGTCTACACAACCTTGAAGTCTCTCCGGAGCCCTGCACGGGCCAATTTTGTCTTTTCTTACTTAAGAGGACGGGGCTAACCCAACCCAACCCAACCCCGTTTGTCTTTGCTTAGGGGAGCCCACTAGGGGCTCACCCGTTTGGGGAGCCACTAGGGCTCACCCGTTTGGGGAGCCACTAGGGCTCACCCGTTTGTCTTTGCTTTGGGGAGCCCACTAGGGGCTCGCCCGTTTGGAGGTCTCGCGTCTCACCCAGCAGGTACATGAACTGGCCATGCCTCCGGCTCTAAGATTCTAGCCCTGGAGTGGGTACCAAGGGCGTATAGTCGGGTCAGAACTTCCTCTCTCCGCGGTTTGGTGTACGCTATGTACCTTGCGAATCGTGTTGTTTTGTAAACAGACAGAAAGAGCCCTACGAAGCTCCCAAAACCTGTTGGGGGAAAGTTGATTAGAGTTCGGTTTGTACATAGGCAAACGTGGTGTTGATGTGGCGGTAAGGTAGAACAACTGAAGAGACTGCGGCAAGGCTCCTTTTGTGTCTCCCAAAGGGGGGACGCAAGTAATTGGTAGAACCAAAAAAGGGAGAGACAAGAAAGGATCTCACGCGTTGAGAGTACGAACAAGCTAGCGATGTATTCTTGTTGGCCGAATAAAAGATAAAATAGAGAACGAATATTCCAAACATCAGAGAAATGAAAGGAAAACTATTTTGCAGTTTTAACGTTAATTGATGCGATGAATGAAGGGCTGGAAGTCTTGCACGGACCGGGATCTTCGGCAGAACGACCGTCCTACAAGAAGTACTTAACTGGTGGGCGTTTTTGTCGCTTGTGTATTCACGTGAAGTCAGGACTCGCAAGCAACTTGAAGCAGGCAAGGCATACTGGAAGGAGCGAACAGCTAAGCTTAACAAACAAAGACCAGAGGTTGCAAGAAACGTCACCAAATGCAGGGTATGTTCTTGCTAATATACGTCTATCTTCGTAGGCCATTTCAACCGTGCTGAAAGGGGTGGTGGTTTACTTTGAGGGGTACACCGAAGATGTAACCTCCTTCCAGTTGAAGAAACTCGTCTACACTCATGGTGGAGACGTTAGGTAGCCCTCTCTGCTCTCTTGTTCCCATTTCATGTGTTCATCTCCTTCCTCTCCTCTATCAGCCACTACTTCTCGAAGTCGCGCACCACCCACATCGTATGCACCAATCTGTGCAGTTCCAAAGCGCAGCGAGTTGGTAAGTCAATAGGCAAGGTAGAACACACCAAAGCGAGCTTGCCGGCAGGTCTAGTGCTCGTTCAGTGTTAACCCAAGTGGTTGGATGCTGCGGTAAACAGGGAGTGCTTGTCGTCCATCCAGATTGGTTGCGACTTAGCTGCCGTGATGGCAAGAAGCTGCCCGAGGACAAGTTTCTTATCACTGCAGACCAGGTAAGCCTGGCCCAGCAGCATACACTGATAGGCAGATCATGTATCCTTGCGTTCGCCCAACAACAACAACAACAGACGATGAAGCCAATTGAATCCTACTTCCCAAGGGGCTCCGATGTTGGCCAACATCAGCCACCGAAGAAGAGGCAAAAGCTGGGAGCTTTTGTAGGCAGTGACGAAGACAAGGAAAATCGCGAGATAGACGTAGAACCCTCCACTAAACCAAGACCTCGCTCGGCGTGTGTACGCGGCAGGCCGCCTCGACCGCCAATAGACACGGCAGGCCACGCCCAGAGCATCACAACAACATCAACATCAACACCAAGAAGCCCTGACCTGCTGGGGTTTCCGCCAGCATCCTCATCCGCATCTGCTGCTCCCCTATTGTTGCCACCGCCGCGCCTTGTAGTGGAGGAGAAAGAGGAGAAGCTTGTGGCGCCAGTGCCCCCACCTACCCTGCCCACACACCCAGCAACGCCCACGCCACCGAAGCCACCGAGGCCAAAAAAGCCGCTCAACCGACAGTCGCTGCATCGTTTCTCCCCCAACAAGAGCTTCGTCGATCAGTTCCCCTCCGCCCACCACCTCCCATTCGAGTAGAGCAGTTCACGAGCGGGGCAGATTGCGTTTATTCCACTCGCGCGGCCTCGGTTGTGTTCGTGTGTGTGCGCGCGCACACAAAAATGTTCGTTGTTGTAAACCACGGTTGGTTAGGTCTTGAAGATGCGCACGCACTTGGTGATCTTGGTCTTGCAAATGGGACACTGTCGCTTGTTGCCTTTCCCCGTCAGCAAGTTTGCGCAGTCCTGGCACACTGCCAGATGACCTGCTCGATGGGATATTGCGCGCGTCAGCGACTGGCCTGGCATGAACTAGCGATGGTTCAGAACAAAAAGAGGAGAAGCGGTGTGTAATTACCGCACGGGACGAAGCAGATGTTGATCTCCGCGTCCATGCACACCTTGCATGTGTTCTCGTCCTCGGCTTCTTCTTCCGCCTTGGGGGCCGGAGGCAGCGGAGAGGAGGACGACGAGGATGTGGTGGTAGTCGACGTGTCCTCCGACACGTCCACCTTGCGCCTGCTACAGCCCATCTCGGGTGCGCTCGAGGCGGGCGTCTTTCCCAGCAGAACTGTGCGCCGAAGCTCGTGAGCGCCTCACGATAGCGCACGTCCACGAGGGCCAGACTGTCTGTCGGGGGAGGACGTGCCTGGGGCGCCGAATGCAAGGTAGGAGCAGGAGGCCGACCACACATGGGTGTCTCCCCACGTCGCCAGGTTGAGATCACACCCGGATTGGGTGACGTTGGTTACCTCGGTCTTCACTCTGGATGTGTGATTGGGTTTCCGCCTTCTCTGAGTTTGCCCACTCACAGGTCATACAGGGATGCATGAATGATTGAATCGCACCGATGATCGGCCTTTTGGAGAACATCAAGGAGAGACAGGAACGGAATCACAGTTGGTACGTCTGCGCCGATGAAACGACGAGGCAAAGGAGTGAACACGGTGTCTCAATTCTGGCGGTATATTCGGGGGGGGAGGTGAGGCAGGTGAATGAACCTCCAAACTTGGCGGGAAAGTTGATGTGATGCTTGACTGACCTCTCGCCCGTGCCGTCGTGAAGGTTGTAACCCGGCATCGTCCGCTTAAATGGATGCCTGCCGCAAGTGAGCTGGTGATCTTGAAATATATCGTTAATATGTTTGGTTGTTCGAAACACACGATTTGTTCGATAAATAACAAATAAATAGTAAATTATATTTTATGTATCAAATAAATAATACACAATACACCTACGGTACCATTGAAAGGGATGTGATGGGCAATGGCGATCCATGTCACCTCAAGCGACCAAACATTGGTATCAAGCCAAGTGCTCACGTTCAGAGTGAACCCTTCTACGTCTACATTTTCCACGGAAAGCGCGAGACGATTATCTGCGTCGTCCTGTCGTACCCAATCAACAACCGGGTCATCCATGAAGGGTGGCTGCTTCCTTTACCAGTATATCGTAGGCTGACAAGCCAGCGACGACATAGGGCGGCGCCGGGAAACAGAGATCGAAGTTGACACGCGTTTGGAAGGTGCGGTCTCCCTTTCCTTTGTGCAGCTGATGAGAAGAGTGAGCGGGATGATGATGATGATGATGATGATGATGATGATGATGATGATGATGATGATGATGATGATACGAAAGGCACTTTCTCCAGCGGAGGGAACCTTATAGGCACCGCCGAAGCTCTTCTGGGAGATGAGAAGCCTCCCTACACGGATCACCGCCTCTGAAAAAGCATTGTTAAGCTTAACGTAAGAGCCACAATAAGTCGAATGGTTGATGGTTTCGTGTACCATCTCCGTTCACGTATCGGTCATCGAAAGCGACCCACGAAGCCTTGGCAGACAAAACCCGCGTATCGCTCCATGTGGCGAATCCCAAGTCGAACCCTGCGTTTCAGGGCTTTCAGGGGGCTGCCCAGATGGCAGGGACACGAAGTCGTACCTCGTCTGTTTTGACTTTCTACTGAGACGCACACACGACGGTCCGTTTTGTCCTTTATGTGTGCCTCCGACAGAAACACAGCAACCTTCCAATCGGGGGGGACGGGACGTAAGGCAAAAGCCACCACAGAAAGAAGGAAACAAACCTTAGGCTGCGCAAAGAAAGAAGTAGGGAAATCGACGTGCTCAACGAAGTAGCGGCTACCGTCGGGTCCTTTACTCAACTTCCAGTCGTTTCCATTTTGTGCAGAAGAACCAGCTACCACGCCGCCAAATATGAGACGGGGAGGTACGTCAACACTCCCTGCTAGGGGGCAGGGTGATGTTAGCACACTCACGAAGTAATAGCCCTTACACAGTACCTTCCTCCTCTTTGATCATGTTACGGTAATTTTTGTGGTTTCGAATACTTCTTCGAAATAAAATGCCAATCATGGAATACTGTCTTCCTCAACAATTCACCAAAATTTCCTGGGTGCAGAAAGGAGTTAAACAAAAAACAACAACAGGTGTGTGCATTTATTTCTTAGATCTCAACAATGGACTCGGATGAGGATCTACGTGACTTGGAAGTTGACGGAGAAGAGATGGATGTGGAAGATCAGGAAAACTCGGAAATTAGTGTTGAAGGCGGGGGAGAGGGTGAGGAGGGTGAGGGTGCTGAAGACAATATAGAAGAGGAGGAAGCAAGTGGTGAAGAGGTCGCTGAGGAAGAAGATGTTGAGGGTGCCAACGAGGAAGTAGATGAAGATGAAGAGGATGAAGATGAAGATGAAGATGACGAAGATTTAGGAGTACCAACAGTGGACACAGAAGCTCCGGTTTTGCGGGAGGTCATGCTAAAAATCTCAACTATAGTTGAAGAAGAGCTCACTAGCAAGGAAGATATCGCAGCCGCACTCAACTCGTATGGACATTTTTGCTTCACACTTGCCATATATTATTAACTTATTTAGTTAATATAAACCGAAAATCAGTATTGCCGAAGTATTCGAGGAGGAGGACCGCAAGTTCCAGCGGGTCAACACAGAACCCAATGAAGACTCTGAAACAATTCGGTATCAGGCTGTCCCAATCAGCCACATTGGCCCTCTCATGTCCATGTTTGACAGCAGCCGTCTGCCAGAAATCGTACGCAGCTGGCGTGTTTGTGAATACACATTGCATGTCTGACATATTATTTCTAGATTGTCTACAGGTACCTGTTTGACGCTGACATAAACCTATGCACTGCCGCTGCTCGATGCTTGTTGGCTACTGGCGGCCAAGCAATTCGCTATTGGTCACTGGACCTGACGCCAGAAGAGGTTTTTTTCCCCTTTCTTTAGAACATTTATTTTAAACACACTAACCCAACCAACGTACCAGGAAAAAGTATACAAGCGACTCTTGAATTGGATGAAGGATGCCTCGCAGCCTCTGCGCACTTACGCTACGGGTTAGTACCTTTACAAATTATTATTATTATTATTATTATTATTATTATTATTATTATTATTATTATTATTATTATTATTATTATTATTATTATACGTCCATTGGGTAATCTTTGTTGTACCGAATAAGGCCTTTTCGCGATATTTATCGACGGAGAGGCGGGGGACTTGGCCATTGGAACGGACATCCCTGCGCTTCTCTTCCGCCGTCTACGGGACGGCTTGCGGCCGTACGCCAAGGCCACCAAAGAGCACGAATCCAACCGAACACATACGGGGCCAGACTCGGTACCCTCCGGGGGCGAAAAAGGGAAGGAAATCGTTTCCATCGCTGAGACGCCCGACGGAGAGCCTGAGGTCGGCCCGGAAGAGATATCCCTCACAGAACTCGTAAGTGAAGCATAATATTTAGTTTGTTTTTTCGCTTTTAAAATTCAAAGTTTACTTGCAATTCATTCAATCATTATTATTTGCTATTATTTATTTTGTTTTTAAAAAAAATTACAGAGGTATGTGGTTAGATGCCTGGGTGCGTTGGGTGAATATCAGGAAATTATTCCTCCATTAGTCGAGTCCAATGGTCTCGACCTGCTATTGGTTCTGCTGGAGCTGACCGACACGTTTGTTTTGTTCGGTGCGCAATTGTGCATTTCCATTTTTTTTTGTTTAATTCTTAGTACTGCCTAACAAAATGAATTATTTAGACGCTTTGAGTCTTCTGAATCGACTGTTTGCACACAAGAAATTCGCACAAGATTTTGTCGACAAAGGCGGGCTCCATGCCCTGCTGCAGGTAGGCCTGTTTCTTTTTTCTTTGAAAAATTGATCGAAAATAGCCTTTGTGTTTTCTTTTTATTTGATTACTAAGAACTGGTTCATTATTATTATTATTAATTATTTATTTATTTATTTATTTATTTTTTTTGGAATTCTAGCTACCGCAAGATCCGTATTTGTGCGGCGGAATCGCTCTTTGCTTCTATGGGCTGTCGTGCATTTCGACTGTGATGGAGCGAATCCTGCTTTTCCCCGAACCGCTTCCTTCGGTACTGGTCAAGCGCGCCATGTGGATCCTCAATATCCCTCAGGACAATGCAAGGTGGTGTTTCTTTGCTCTCATTTTATCAAAGTCTAATCCGTTCGTTTTATTTTTTTTTTCCCTCTTTTCCCTATTGCAATTTCGTGGTGTAGAATATCGGCGGGCCATTTCTTCAACAACGGAATAGCCTACCCGAAAATCCTGGAGCTGTTCGACGAAGATTCCATGTCTGGCTTGAAGACCCTCGTGCACATTTTGCGCACGTGTCTCGTCCGCATTCTACGCGGTGAGGGCAACGAGGGCGCGCCCGACGCCACTCCCAAGAAGCAGATCATTTCTCTCATTCATGCTGTGCGTTAGCTCTCTATTTATAGGAACTTCAATGTAATAAATAAATAAATAAATAAATAAATAAAGGAGTAATTATGTGATTGTTTTTCCTTATTGCTTGGATTTCAGGTGATGCTTTGTCTCAAGCAATACTTTCGAACGCATCTGCTGGTGAAGGAGGCCGAAATCAAGGCGCAGCTGAGATCGCTGACCCAGCACCAGAGGAAGAAGCGGGATGGCGGCCGCGGGGTGCTCACGCTCTCCTCCTCGTCTCTCGGCTTCCACACCCCTACGAAACAGACCTACCCCTCGTCCGCCTCCTTCTCTACCCCCTCTGTATCTTCTTCTTCTTCTTCTTCTTCTTCTTCTTCTTCTTCTTCTTCTTCTTCTTCTTCTTCTTCTTCTTCTTCTTCTTCTTCTTCTTCTTCCTCCACGTCAACGTCAATGATGTCGATGCTGTCGTCGACCGCGGCTTCCAATCAGCCGCCACCGAACAAGGCTCTCGACATGGATGCGAACGTGACGCGCGATGCGATCGACTACCTGATGGGCTCGCCCTTCGAGAACGAGGCGTCGGCAGCAGAGAAGGGCGGCGCCTGTCGAGGCGTGCCCTCCTATTTCCTCAGCCGGTGCGTTCAGAATCACATTCATGGAGCCTTTCATCACACTCCGCTTTCCCCAGCGTTTCTCCTAATGCATGAATTGGTAAATGCTTGTGTGCATGTGTGTGTGTGTGTGTGGTTGTTGATGTATGCCCTGGATGGGGCAGATCCAAGTGGCCGCACGTGGAGTTCTTTGGGAAGCAGGACGGCTATCTGGTGCTCATCGATCTCATCCACCAGAGCCTCGAATGGCGATACCCGGAAATTGCTCAGTTCGCTCTCGAGGTGATCTACCTGACCTGCATGGTACGTATTTGTGTCATTTGTTTTTTTTTTCTTTGTTAAAGGGGACAGCCATGTCCTTCGTTTGTCCTGCCGCTGTATGTGTACAAAATGGAATGGACATGATCTGATGATGATGATGATGATGATGATGATGATGATGATGATGATGATGATGATGATGATGATGNTGATGATGATGATGATGATGCCCAGCTTCCCTTCGTGCAAGCAACCATCGTGAACACGGTGCTGGAGTCTGGCGAGCGAGCCGTCGCTATTATCCTCGACGCAGCGTGCGGCGGAAGCCAGAATCCCGTCAAGGAAATGCCCGCTTACGAATTCCCCGACGTCATGAAAGGTGAGTCCAGCAAAATAAAATAATTAAGTAGGTTACTTAGGTTAATCATAATCCCCTTCCGCTCCCTTCCTTCCCATTACCTCTTGTGCAGCCGCGCTGGGCATCATATGGGTGATGGCCGGCCTGTCCAGAGACGAGGAAGCGCTCAAGCATGTGTGGAGGAGCATTCGCGCCAACAACGGCATCCGCGTCCTCCTGTCTATGCTCCGAATACGCGAGCCAGCCTCTCACGCAGGTAATGTAACATATAACATATAACATATATTTTATATAATATGGATAATTCATTACTGGTTTTCTTCGTCTGTGTAGATACGATTCGTTCCCTGGCGTGTCGGGCGCTGCTGGGCATATCGAGAGATCCCACCATTTGCCAGATTCTTTCCAAGCTGAACATCACATCGCGACTCTTGCCCGATTTGATGAGGTCCGTCGCCAGTTCTAGCTTTGATCACCATTTAA
>CDFF01072207.1:0-10633 GCA_000826265.1 Acanthamoeba culbertsoni
TTTTTCTATTTAAACCTTCCCACTGCCGTATAGAAAGTGTTTTCATTGGGCAGAGAAGATCACGAAACACCCTTTGTTTGTTCGCCCGATAACCCTTCGTATAGTCTGGTAAAGTTTAGGACCCCAACGGTCTAGCTTGGTGAATCTGCAAAACAGGCACCGGGGTAAAAGCCCTCTTTCTCAGAACAAGCGGGAAAAGCCGGCTCTCCCCCGCCCTCGTTACTATCTTATCTGTTTTAGTACATAGCGAAAGGCATTGAGTGATTGAAACCACCAATATACAAGAAGTGAATTGAGGCCATAAGCCAAAAAGAAATGCCATGTCTCACTGGGAACTCCGTAAAGATGCGTCCGCGTAGGATGATGATGGTCGAGTGTGGTTATCCAAACCACTATGAAAGCGTAGACTACGAGGTAGCAGAAGAGGTAGAAGGCCTGGTAGTGCCTCTTCCATAGCCAGCTTCGGAAGCCGGGGATGAAGGGCGATAGCTTGTGCAAGGTAGAGCCTAGCTCAGTCCAGGCGAAAGTCTTCCACAAGTCAAGCGGACGCTCCGGTGAATCGGCGAAGTACCAGAAGATGGACTGAATTGCAATGGCAAGAAGGTGGTGGACAAGCATGCTTGTAACTGTACGCTCGGTGAGGACTATTATTATAGAGTGTAAGGCGTACACCCCCACCCCCGTCAGGCACAAGGCCGCCACCACAGTTTGTTCGCAGTCCAGCACGACACATACCACGAACACGGCTGCGCTGTGCACAAGCATGAGGGCGTCTCCCACCCTCTCCATTTCTTCTTTCGGTTTAAACCGAAAGGCAAGGGAATACTTATTTCCGACTAGTTTTCTTTGTTTCCGGGTTGTCAGCAACGACGTCGCATTTTTCTCATCAAAACAAAAGCTGAGCCAAGTTAGAAGAGCTCGGTCTGTTTCTTCTTTTGGGACTGCTTCCACTTGGGCAGTTTGGCAAATTCGTCCTTCGTACAACCCATTACTTGGGCAAACTCGGCATCAGAGAGGTAGGACTGTTTGGTTTTGTGTTGTGAGTTGTGTGTTGTGTTGTTTTTTTTCACTCAGCCAAAGGAGCAGAGGCGCCTGTACCTCAAGCTGAGTACTGTCGAGGTCCTCAATGTTGACTCGGGCCTTGAGTTCGGCGTAGGGGCGAACGATTGTCTGCTCACCGGCGCCCGGCTGAGGCGAGGCAGGCGCAGCGGGTTCGGCGGTCTTCGCTACTGACTCGGAGCCTGAAGGCGCGGGCAGCGACGCGGCCGCCGAGGCTGAGGACGCCAACGAGGTCGTGGCCACGGGACCTCTCGACGTGCCCAAAGATGCGGCTGCCGAGACAGAAGACCCGAGCGACGGCGTTTCGACCGCCTTGGCCTCCTTGACGAGAGTGTCCATGGTGGTGCCGCTCTTCTTCAGCTTGGACATCCAGGCCGGCCGCTGGGGCTCGGCCGCCGCAGGGGTGGACGCAGTCTCAGATTCGGAAGACGACAGCGTGCCGCTGGTTCGGGACTTCTTGAGCTTGGCCATCCAGGGCGCGGGGGCTTCGTTGTCCTATATCATAGATAGATAAGGCAATTTGCATTAAAAGTGAATTATCGAAGAGGCACGGGGGTTACCGTGGCAGAGGAGGCGTTTCCGTTGGAGGGCGTCGCTGTCTCCT
The DNA here is from genome assembly GCA_000826265.1 of Acanthamoeba culbertsoni. Lineage (NCBI taxonomy): Eukaryota > Discosea > Longamoebia > Acanthamoebidae > Acanthamoeba > Acanthamoeba culbertsoni. The sequence continues at coordinate 1,664 of CDFF01072207.1, forward strand.
TTGGTGCTGACTTCTTGAGCGCGCTAAGGCCACCGATGATGCTGCCGACACCAATGCCGGGCATTGCCACTCCTCCGGCCACGGGCGGCTTGCCTCCCCCAACGGGGAGCATAGGTGCCGAAGCGGAGCCGCCGCCGCCGCCGCCGAGCTCGGCCTTGAGCTTCGGATCGACATCGTTCGGCGTGAGGTTGAATGGATCGACCAGAGGCACCAATTTCTGTACGACCAACCAGTCAGAATCGAGCATGATAAACGGTCCAAAAAAGAAATTTCTCCGGGATCGGCACCTGCTCGTTGGGCTTTACTCGCGCAACGCGCCGACTGGCGGTGGATTTCTTCCCGCTCCGGAAATAGATCTGATGCATGGAAATGGGATTTTCAGTTTCCATGCTAACAGCTGATATATATATATATACACAAGGGAATTGAGCCGTACGAAGGATCCCCGGCCCTGAGTCTCTTCCACTGTGGGCAGCGAATCGGAAGATGTTGTTGCGCCTTCGACTTCCTCTCTCTTTCCTTCGCCGGCCTTCTCGGTCTCTTCCTTCTCCTGTTGCTCCTTGTTGACCTTGGCGGCCTCAGCCTCTCTTCCCTCCTGCTCCTTCTTTGCCTTGGCCTCGGCCTCCTCCTTCTCCTTGCGTGCCTTTTCTTCAGCCTCGGCCTTCTCCTTCTCTTCCTGCTCCTTCTTTGCCTTGGCCTCGGCCTCCTCCTTCTCCTTGCGTGCCTTTTCTTCAGCGGCAGCAGCCTCCTCGGCTTCCTTGCGTGCCTTTTCTTCAGCCTCGGCCTTCTCCCTCTCCTCTTGCTCCTTCTTTGCCTTGGCCTCGGCCTCCTCCTTCTCCTTCTCCTTGCGCTCCTTCGCTTCAGCCTCGGCCTTCTCCTTCTCTTCCTGCTCCTTCTTTGCCTTGGCCTCGGCCTCCTCCTTCTCTTTGCGTGCCTTCTCCTCGGCCTCAGCCCTCTCCCTTTCTTCCTGCTCCTTCTTCGCCTTGGCCTCCTCCTTCTCCTTGCGTGCCTTTTCTTCAGCCTCGGCCTTTTCCCTCTCCTCCTTCTCCTTCTTTGCCTTAGCTTCAGCCTCCTCCTTCTCCTTGCGTGCCTTTTCTTCAGCCTCGGCCTTCTCCCTTTCCTCCTTCTCCTTCTTTGCCTTAGCTTCAGCCTCCTCCTTCTCCTTGCGTGCCTTCTCCTCGGCCTCAGCCTTTTCCTTCTCTTCCTGCTCCTTCTTCGCCTTGGCCTCGGCCTCCTCCTTCTCCTTGCGTGCCTTCTCCTCGGCCTCGGCCTTCTCCTTCTCTTCCTGCTCCTTCTTCGCCTTGGCCTCAGCCTTCTCCTTCTCTTCCTTGCGAGCCTTTTCGGTAGCAGCAGCCTTTTCCCTTTCCTCGGCCTGCTCCTTCTCCTCCTGCTCCTTCTTGGCCTTGGCCTCGGCCTCCTCCTTTTCCTTGCGCGCCTTCTCTGCAGAGGCCTCTTCGGCTTTTTGCTTCCGCATGGCCTCTGCTCTCTGCTTCTCTTCCTGCTCTTTCTTGGCCTTGGCTTCCGCGGCTTCCTTCTGTTTGCGTGCGGCCTCGGCCTTCTGCTTTTCCTCCTTTGCGCTCTTTTCCTTGGCGGCCTCGGCCTTTTGCTTCTCTGCCTGTGCTATCTTCCGTGCGGCCTCCTCCTTCGCCTTTCTAGCAGCCACCTCAGCGGCACGCGCCCGGGCGACCTCCTCCTCCATCTGCTTCTTCTTATGCTTCTGCCTTTCGGCCTCTGCTTCTTGCTGCTGCCTCTTCTTGGCTGCGGCAGCCTCGTCTTGGCCCTTGGCCTTGTCTGCCACGGCAACGGTCACCGGAGCAGCGGTGGCGGCAGGCTTCTTCCCACCGGCAGCCTTGGCCTTCCGCTTGGCCTTGTCCATTTGGCTCAGCTCCTGCAGAACCCTAATCACGTCCTCTGGTGTATTGTCCTTCCTCTTCTGCTGCTGCTTTTTGCTACCCGCGGCAGCCTTCTTCTGACCAGCTGGCTGAGGCTGCGGCTCCGGCTTTGCTTGGGCAGCCTGTTTCTTGGTCTCCTGAGAAGGCGTAGCGATTGCTTTCTTCTTCTGTGCAGTCAGCAGCTGCTTCCTCTGAGGCATGGGCACGGGCGCCGGCGAGCCTGGTGCCAGGAAGTCCTCCTGTATGGTAAAGCCCTTGGAGGGTGAAGGAGAGCGCTTGCGTTGTTCGGCCTTCTTCTTCTGTTGCTGCTTCTGCTTTTGCTGCTGCTGCTGCTCGGCAGACTTTGGCTTGGGCGAGGAGGCTGCCGCTACGGAGTCGCTGCTCTTTTTGGGCGCCGCCTTGAAGGTCTCGGCCTTCTGCTTTCCCTCCTTTTCATTCTTCGCCTTTGCGGCCGCGGCTGGTTTGGGCGAGGAGGCTGCCGCTACGGCGCCGTTGCTCTTTTTGGGTGCCGCTTTGGCTGCGGGTTGGGCTTCGCTAGGCTTCTTGTCGACTTGAGGAGTTGCGCCCTTTTTACCCTTTTGGGCACCCTGAACACTTTCGGCCTTGCGCGTCTCGGCTGGAACAAAAAAAGACGTTTAGAAAGAAAAAGAAGTGCCGTTAAGGGAAGACGAACCCTTGGCAATCGCACGTTCGTCGTGTGGAGGCTGAGACACCGCGTTTACACCGGCATCCACAGCAGCAACCGGTACTGCAGACTGCGGTTGGGCTTGCTTCTGCTGCTTCTGCTTCTTGACCGCCTTGGACTTTCTCCTTCGCCTCGTCTTGGTTGAAGCCGCCTGAAGGAATTCGCATTAGGCCTGCGGCATCCCGCCAAGTGCAGTTCATTGTTCGAGATACCGTAGGCTCGGAGGTGGACGAAATAGTGGCATTGTAGGCCTCTTGACCGGGCTCCAAAATGGAGAAGCCGCGCGTACCGCTCGACTTAGGCGCCTGGCGGGTTCGTCGTTGTGGCGGCTTGTTCCTGGAAGGCAAGTGATAGGGTTGAGTTTTAGTGGCAAGAAACGGAAATAAAGAACGCACTTCGGAGAGGCCGGTTTGCTGGCGGTCTGATTCGCAGAGGCAGATGCCTCGGATGAAGGGGTATTGCTTTTCTTGCCAGGGTTAGATTTGCGTCCTTTGGCTTCGTCCTTCGGGCGTTCAACACGTGGGCCCTCTTGTGGGCCCCTGGTCCCTTTCGCTCGCTTGGAGCCAGATTTTGATGACGAAGCGGAAGAAATACTTCCGGCAGAACCGGTTTGTGCCTTAGGCTTTCTCCCACTCGTGGCACTTCGGCTGTCCATAGCTGCTGTGAGAGGCTTACTGGATTGTCTTTACGTCCGATAAAGAAAAGAAACGAAGTGAGTGGGGCTAACGAACCATTCAGAGCAACAGCGAAATTTCGACAACCCTTTTACGCGGGAAAAACCAAGGACACAAATTGACACGATGATGCGACACAAAATGGACGTGAAACCAGGTCTTATACTCCCCCAAGACGTTGGATCTAGCTGTTTTATTGAGATTAACAGACAACTAATTAATTGAGTCGCTCACCAAAGATTAGAAAAAACGCTTTTAACAATTTTTCTTTTCGTTTTCCGTTATACGTGTCCACAATCACCTTACCATGGGTCTGTGCAAATGTATGAACATTACGGACTTGTTCTGCTTTGTCCACAAGAAGGCTGTTTGTCAGGGATGCATTTGTCCTGAACATAAGACCGTACGTATCTGGTTTACCGCTGTCAATCGCTTCGAAACTTCCCAACAAGATCTAGAGCGTTCCCTTTTCCCTCACAGTGCCCAATTGGGACCTATGTCGCTTGGTTGCAAGATCCAGAATACGAAGAGCCTGTGTGTCAGATTTGCAAGGATCCCATCACACCCGATAACGTTCTCCGCCTTACCTGCCTTCGTACATAACTGGCTCCTCCCTTTCTTCAGGCTGTGCCTGGAGTAACCCCCCAATTTTCTGCTTCACGCAGACATGTTTCACCCCGAGTGCATTGATGTGCACTGCGCTTCCTTCCCTCCCAACACAGCGCAAGCAGGCTTTACTTGTCCCACGTGTCAGGTGGGGAGTCATTCTCCTTTCTTCGCACTTGCTTATCGTTGCTGTGTCTGTCTTCTCTTCCCTTCTGGATATAGAAACCAATCATTCCTCCTCCTGGCTCTTCCTCACCGCTCGCGCAAGCTCTTCTTAAACACCTCGATGGAGCCTCTTGGCTTGAAACATCTAAGCCGAAGGTAGCTTGCTTTGTTGTGCCTTCTACAAGTGTGATCATTTACATGGCTCGAAACGCAAGGCGGACGGGCATAAGGACGTGGTGGTAGAATTGGGCGATCTAGCAGCCATACAACACGAGCTCGAAAAGGACACCTACCTCTCGCGGAGGCTTATGGGGCCCGAACCGCCCTCCAATCCAGGCTCGCCAGATGTGGCGATCGACGTCGGATCCAAGGGCGCACTGGAGGGAATCACATCGCGCAAGACCCCTCTGCGCGGTCCGACTGATGACGATCGCGGGATCACCAATTCGTATGATGTGGACGAGAACAAATACGACAAGCATCCAATAGGGCAACTGTGGAAGAATCTATCTGCGTACGTGGGCTCTCACCTGCGGCCACAAGCTGGGGTTGCGTGCTGATGCGTGTGTCCACGTCTTTCAGGCCGGAGACGAAAAAACCGAGCCTGCCGCCCCCAATGTCGGCCCCCAAGAAGGTCCCACGGCGAATGCGGCTAACAATGCGGAAGCTTCTCTTCCTTTTTGCCATCTGTTCAACCCTTCTCACCGTCATCATGCTACACTACTCGCTCAGCATAGAACCGGAGGAGTAATCGTCGCACCAGAATCTTTCTATCTTTCCAGATCTGCTTCTTTTCCATCACTTCCTTGTGTATATATTCACACGCGAAGGCTCCTTCCTTGCTCTACATGCCTCTCACCTCCCGCCGCGTGTGTGAGCCAAATAAAGAAAAATAAGGAAAACCCATTATTTGTACACTCGGCAGATCTTGTGATGATGGAAGGCGAGAAGTCAGAGATAGAGGCGGAGAGCCTTGTGGCATACCCTGCCGACTCGGATACCGATGACTCCACAGAATTCGAGCCAGATGGAGATGATGGGGAAGAAGTGGCCTTTACACCCGATGAGATTGCTGCCGAGCGCGGCTTTGAGGATGTTGATGAGATTTATGAAGGTAACATCGCATTTTGTTGATCCCAATCCGTTCTCCTCACGCATGCCCACCCCAGAAATCTCAGAACTACGACAACGATCGGCGTTACCCGACCATATGCACGAAGAGGTTGCGGTGACTACCTCTACAACGAGACCAAGAAGGACTGCAGCGCTCAAAGCCCAGGCTGCCATCGCAAAAGAGCTTGCTAGTTCGCGCCGCCACGCAAAGTCTTCCTCGCCCCTTCTGGGGGTGGCTGTTGCTCTCTTCGTTATTCTCCTTACGGGCGTCGCCTTCCACTATTTTGCTACCCCACAATCCCACCCCATTGGACTACCCGCGATGCGTCCACATGAGTTGGCGCGAAAGCTGAACAAGGTATGTCATCAATGTACTCACGCGCTACCGCTCAAAGAGCTGAGCCGAACGAACATCCTCAGACTTAGCTCCAACCTTCCTGTGCAGTACGACCCCGCTTTGCAGTATGTAAAAGCGGACTACGCCATACACGCCGCAGCAGAGAATATCGATCAGATAGCGGACATCCTCTTCGGACAAATGGTAGGGTTTCCTTTTCCTTTTTATTAGCCATTCTCCTCACAACTGGCTAAACAGTCAGGGAATCCTACCGTCTTGCTCTTCGTCAGCAGCGATCGGCCGAAGCATGCTGAGCAAATGGTAACATTATCATCATCCCTGTTTTTTATTGCTACCTAGTGTTGGTTGACGGACGTTATTATTATAATAGTGGCGCTTCGTACACGCTCTAGCGAATATCTACTACGGAAACACTACCGACGAAGTAGAGTACAAGTTTGGCTCGCAAACAGCCGGGGGAATGAAGCAGCAGATCGTGGCGCAGCTTCAAGAGCACCATCGGGGTCTCTTTGCTATCGACGCCCGCACCATGCTTCAGCATTTCGACTACATGGAGACCGCCCTGGAAGACGGCGTCGCGTACATTCCCGATGGTGCGTTCGCCTACAACCCATATGAGAACTAGCTATATCCACTGCGAATCGTGTACTTACGCTCTCCTCAATTAGGCGACAAGCAGATCCCCACGAAAGACACCATATTCATCGTGATGGACACGCTGAAGGAAGATGTCCTCAAGAAAATTCGACTTCTTCAGCCAGCAGCCTACCTTGCCGCCATTTCTCGACACATGCAGATGAAGTATCAGCCACACTGGACGCAGCGATTCTCACAGCGTATCCACGGCATTTTCGTCTTCTGAATGAATGCAGAATAAATTCACGCACCTGCACGAGATTCACGTCACTCGGCTAATCAACCACAACAGTTCGGGACCCTTGCCCGTTGAAACCATAGGCCCACAAATGAAAAAAACGGCATATTTATTGCGCCTTATCCCGAGACCGCTTTTAGAGGGAGGCCTTGGCAGCATCGAACTTAAGGCCGGACTCATTGAGCTGCTTGACAAGCTCGTCATACTGCTGGAAGAGAGTGCTCTGCTGACGCAGCTGGGCAAGCTCGGCTTCGTGCTTCTGGGCGAGTGGGAGCATTTTGACGGCGAGGGGGTCGGAAGCTACGATGTCAGTCATCTGGGCCACATGCATCGGGTTCATGCCGGACTCGCTGAGCGACTTGGCAAAGAGCTCCTTGTTGTTGAGGAAATCGATGTCGCTTTGCATCTTCTGGACCATCTCCTCGTGGATCTTCTTGGCCTGCTGTTCGAGGTTGGCAATTTCCTTGGCCTCGGCGGCGATGGAAGCAAGCGAGCCCATGATTTCGCGCTTCTTGACAGCGTTGATGTTGGCCTCCAACTTGGAGTCCCACTCGGCGCTAAGTGAGACTGAGGGGTTCTCACCGTAGCTGAAGTAAAGAGTGGGGTCCTCAAGATAGCTGGCGGTGCGCGAAGCTAGGAACTCAGTGACAAAGTTGTGGTTCTTGGTGTCTACATAAGCGAAGAAGGTAAGATCGCGCGTTCGCTCAAACCAGCTGAGATGTGCAAGGGGGGCCATTTGTAATTGGAATCTCACGTACTGTAAGCAGCGTCAACAGTGGGTTGTATGCTCGGGCTGCTCACGTGGGCAAGCTCTTGCTTAAGCTCCTCCTCGTTGTACTGTTGGAGTAAAACCAATTGTTACCATTAATGTACAGAGAATTTGAAAAGTGTGGAACTTACGGGCTGAATTTGCAGAAGATCCTTGAAGATGGCGCCCTCGGGGCGATCAGTAGAGAACTTGGCGTCCCACTGACCACGGACCTGATTGGCCTTCATTTGTACGCCTTCCTCAAGCTGCTTCCTGGTCTTGGTGGCGAAGGGCCGAGTCGGGTACTCAGCAGCCAAGTCACCCATAACCTGGAACTGAATCTCATCGACGTTGGGGGAGGGGGCCGAAGAGGCAAAGCGCAAAGACCGGGCAGTGTGAGAACGGCTGCTGGCGACCACGCACTGACCAAAGTGGCGGTTAATGGACAGTAATTGCGAAAGGCCCAAAAGGGCTAGGGTCACAATATCGGATGATTCATTATTGCACACTTACTCGGGGAGCTTGACGGATCAGGCCTCTCTTCATCTTTGTCCAATTGTTTTGATGGTGTACAAACGAAATAGACGCGCTAAAGTGCGGTGTCGAACTTTTGCGCGTTGTTTGCGACAACAGCCTTTTTTCTTTTGGCATTTTCTTTGGGGTTATTGGTGAAAGCCTTCGAAGTTGGCCCAGTCGGCGCTGTCCTCCTCAAAGCGTGCCCACTCCGCCTCATTTTTTGTGGCTGAGGCATGCATAACATTGCCTTCGCCTCCTTTGAATGGGCACCAGGACTCAGCATCGCTACTACCGGAAGCTGTAGCTGCGGCTGCCGCCTGCGATGATTCGTCAGAAGAGGGCACAACGACCACGGCATTCTAAGAGTAAAACGAACCACAGGAGTATCGTCGGTTTTTGTTGCTGATGTCCACCCGCTTCCGAAAGCATCCCAGTCGTCATCAGCACCATCTAGAGAGGAGGTGACCTGCACGTTCACCTCGTTAGCGCCCGGTTGCGACGAGCGCCAAATAGACTCCAATGGCTGTTCGGTTGACACTATTGTAGAGGCCTTGGCCCAGTCCACGTCGTCGTCATCAAAGCTGGCCCAGTTGTCCTCCACTATCTGCCATCAAAAATAACAAATTCTCCTTAACCAGCGAAGTAGCACGAGACATTTCAATACGCAGACTATCCAGCCCCTGCCTCGAATTGAAGAGAAAAGACGGTTACCTGCGCTGAAGCCTGTGCTGGGCTCGTCGTAGTCTTGGGAGCAGCGATAGCAGAAGCCGGATGGGTCTTGGCTGATCCAGAGTCGGGCTCATCAACTCGCAGGTCGGATATCTTGACATCGGAGGACACGGTGGTGGCGTTCCGCATGGCCTCATCAGGGGCGTACTGAGAGTGCTCGGTCTTCTCCGTGAGCTCTTGCAGCGTGCTACTGACGAACGCCTGCCACTCGGGGCTCGCCTCCGCAGCGGCCTTGACCTGCGGAATGTCCGACGAGGCGATGTGCTGCGCTATCAGGTAGGCATGGCCACGGTGGCCCTCCTCGGGCCCCTTTGATGCGGCGCTGGCGATAACACGACGCAGCAGGCCGGCCTTGAGGAAGAGGGACGACACCAGCTCGTCGGAAGGGCCGTCGAGGGTGTGGAGAACCATCTTGAGCACTTCATGATGCCACAGATTAATCTGCTTGTGACTGAAAAACAGGTCCTGTCATACGCCAGCAGAGCTTGAGTCAGGCTCTATCTATGTGCGTTAAGTGGCATCTATATCTTCGCGTCTAATGAACGTATCGGTATGTATTTATTATTTATTATTTATTATTGTTATATTGTTATATTGTTTTTGTGACAGT
>CDFF01072211.1:0-13601 GCA_000826265.1 Acanthamoeba culbertsoni
TATATATATATGTTATGTTCATCGAACATGAATAAAATGAAATTATGGGTGTATGTTGGCCATCTTTTGCCTTACCGGAAACGCTGATGGCACACCCTGCATTCTACGAGTAGGTCGTGGAAGTTTTCAACGTGGCCGGCCGCTTTCCATACTGAGCAAAACAGAACAGGCGGGTGAGGGGAAGTGTTCCCAGTAGTCACCCTAAGAGCAAACAGGGAAGGGCACCATCGGTATTGATGATGACGGGCGTGTCGACTCCGACACAGTCTCGGCGGTGCTGCACGAAGTCGCGCCACCACAGGTCGCGAATGTTCTTTTTGAGCTGGGCACCTGTTGTTGGCCCGAAAAATGAGCGATGAATTTGTCGAGTTGTGAGAGATGAATTGAAGCAGAGGAATTAGATGGTTACCCAGCGGGCCGAAGTCGAAGGAGCCAGTGAGCCCGCCATATATTTCAGAGTTGGGAAACACGAATCCACGCCGCTTGCACAGGGACACAAGCCTCTCTTGGAGCGAAGCGGCATGAGTTGGCGCAGGAGAAGCGGTGCTGCTGCTGTAAGACAGGCACAGTGTCTCCGCGGTGGGACACAACTGCCGCGTGCGGCCGAGAAGGGGAGAGAGCGAAGAAGGCCCGCGTGAGGTCGCCGTGGTCGCTCGCCTCATCCCTTTAACGGTGAACCTGTGAAACTCGATTTCACAGATCATTTCTTTAATTGTCACCACCAGAGTTTTCTGCAGTTAGCTAAATAGAAAATCACTGAGCGCTTGATCAAAACGCAAGCGCCAAATTCGAAAGATTAATAATAATCTGCAACCGTCCCTCCTACTCAACACAGAACATCTCGTCACTCCCAACAAAATTGTGACAACTTCAAAACGGAGCCAAGCGAAATGAAACGAAACCAGGCTGCGCGGTCAGGCCGAATGGTACGTTTCCGTTGGGCACCAACCCGACGTACTTAGTGATTAGTGAAGTGAATGCAACCATGCACCAGCCATAAGACGAAATTTCGATACATCCCCTCCCATCAACATTGCGGTTAACTTTTCCTCCTTAATTTAGACCGACGCAAAGCCCACCGTATCGCTCAGTGAGTGGTACCTCAAGGTTAGTACCCTCTACATTTTACCATTAATCTAATAATCAGTTTTAACACAATAAGCCAAACGGCCAATTTTGAAGCCCCTCGTATCTTCATTGTTTCCTCCACTCCATCAACCTACTACTTCACACCATCGAAGATAATTACATTTTGAGTCCCCATTACATCGTGACTTCATCAACGGTCTTTTCGCACATATTAATTATATGTAATTTTCCATGCGCCAGCCTGTCCTTCTCAATGGGACTCTTTGCCTTGCTGTCGAAGGCATACGTTGCGACGCTTCCGCTGGCGGTACGTAGAAGCATAAGTTAAGACCTGATATCATGTTCATGAAATAACACACATTTTCTGCTATTTACAACAAAACAGAATATCGGGGTCACCTGTGGCATTCGTCTAACATATACGGACGATATCAAGACAATCCTCGACTGGTTCAGGTAATGCACTATGGAAAAATATATCTCTGCCTTTTTTTTTTTGCAAAAAAATGATCATTGGAAGTTCCAAGGAATCCATTGTTGACTCCACGTTGTCCTCTGTTCATTGAACACATTAGACTCACAGTGGGAATATCTACGAGTTGAATGGCCCAATGACCAAAAATCCGCTCATTCTTTCCGTTCTTCGTACGTTTTCCTCAACTATTCGAAATTATGGGATCATTTTGACCTACCAAAATCCTTGTGTGTCATGTACGCTGACGTCAATTACTCATTCCGCCTATTGTCAAACAGACGGTCGTGGTTTCGTGCCGGAGATATTGGACCAATTCAAATCTGGTTTTCCGGCTAACTGGAAAGCGCTGCTCGAGACCATCGATGCCAAGCGGAAGGCTTCTCCAGCTGCGGAGGTAAAGAAGGACTCCGGGCTCAAGCCTCCTTCCTTGCACACCGTGGAGAACCTCAACGCGTCGACGGACATGGGCGAGCGAAGAATCGCAACAGCCGTGTCAACAAACGAGGAACAGACGGAGACACCCGGGAAGAAGGGAGGCGAAACGGCCTCGCGTGTGAAGATTTCGCATGGCGATGACAATCAAGGCGCGGCGGCTGCCGAGGACGCGAGCGCGCGAAAGACGGTCGCAGCGCCAGCGGCCAACGAGCAACGACTGACACTGAACGGCAAAGTTATTGTCGACATGACGCGTCTTGAGTTGCTGAAGGAACTTCGAGCGCGTGGAAAAAAGGTGCGATTTTCTTTTGCTTGTTTTCCCCCTCGCGACCAGTCTCTATGACTATTTTCTCGATCAATATTCTTATGATTTTCTCTATATTTCATTACTCTACATGTAGAAACCGAGCGGGACAAGAGGTCAGCTGGCCGCGTTGCTCGAGAAGCTTGTCTTGGCAGGTGAACCGAGTCGACCCAAAGGCCGCAGACGAGCTTCGGAGCCACAGCCACAACAAGCACCACCGCCCGCAGTAGCACCTGTCTCTACTTCTACACCTGTCGTCTCAGAGGTGACCCCGGAGAAGATAGAATCATCTCTCGCCGGTGAGACGCCTGTGCCTGTTCCCACTTTTACCCCTCCTCTTCCTTCTTCCCCTACTGCTACCCCTGCTGCCTCCGCTGATACGACGTCGGTGCGGGAGGATATCGTTCCCGAACCAGCTCAAGATGCTATGGAAGAGGAGACGCATGTACAGTCACAGCCTCAGCTGCAGCTAGAAACTCTAGAAACGCTCGAGACGCTCGAGCCTGCGGTGGCGGCCGCCGAAGAGGTGCAGCGACAGATATCACAAACGCGGCTTGAGGCCGAGCTTCTTACAGAACACCGCAAGACCGAAGAAGATGCTCTGCCACAGCAGCCAACTCCACACACGGAGCCGCCAGCTGAACGAATCGCCACAGAACTCGTGGGAGAGAAGATAGCCAAAGAGGCAACCATAGTCGACACCACCATTCAGCCAATTGCCGATAAAAATGAGGAGCCTCACCCAGCGCACGAACACGAACCACACGAGCAGCGGCAGCTGGAGAGGGAGGACCTGCAGGTGGAGGTACAGCCATTGGAAGTAGAAGGCGTCCACGGGACAGCGGCAGCTGTACACGCACACGAGCCGCCCACAGCAGTCGCGACGATGACGGGACTCTCATCTTCATCCCCTTCTCTATCCCCTTCGCCACCACCACGCTCGCCCTTGTCGCGACCGTCCATGGACCAGGCCTCTCTTCCACCCTCCCTCGACCTATCAGGGGTTCAACTGCCCCAAGAAGGCGCCCAGAATTGGGACATTTCGATCATTCCAGCCGAAGTTGTCTCGGAATTTGAGGCATTCGAGGGCGCAGCGTCTGTGCCTGAGGAGATCAACAGTACGGCTCCGGTCCAGCCTACGGAAACGATCCTGGAACAGATCAAATCGGTAGAGGCGACTCTCGAAGTTGGGACCGAAAAGCCTTCTACTCAAACTACGCAACCTGCCACGGAAAAGGAGAATCCTCTTTTGGGCGAGAAAGATGACGAGGGGCAAGTGAAGAAGGCCATTGACCGAGCACAGAAGGGCGAGCCAGCGCAGGAGCCACTCGACAGCTTCGAAGAGCAGATAGAATTAGAGCTGGACCTACAGGAGACCATCATTCAGTCGGAGCGCAGTGCGGTGCGTGTGGAGACGACTTCGATAACGCCGACAGAAGCGAAGGACACGCAACATCAACAACAGGGCCGCGAAGCGGATACGATAACAAAGCAGACGGAAGAGGAAACTGAAGTGGAGAAGGTGAAGATTGAACTGGAAGAAGGAGAGCCAGCGAAGGAGGGGGACGCGAACCAAGTTATGGAAGAGGAGGCAGAAGAGGAAGAACCGGTGAAAACTCTTGATCAACTCAAGCGAGACGAAATCGTAGTGGAGCTACGAAAGCTCGGCCTGACGGTAACGTTTCCGTTCTTCTTCTTCTTCTTCTTCTTCTTCTTCTTCTTCTTCTTCTTCTTCTTCTTCTTCTTCTTCTTCTTCTTCTTCTTCTTCTTCTTCTTCTTCTTCTTCATATGCTGGCTATATCCATCGGCTGATTGATGTATACGTACGATTACATTTGGCAACGTATGTAGGCTCGAGGTACAAAAGCGCAGATGCTGAACCAACTCAAGACGGCATTGGCCGAGCAGGCGGCAGAAGAGGCGAAGCTCAAAGAGGCCGAAAGCGAGAACCGAACCAAGGGCGAATCGGAATCACAGCCAAAAGAAAAGAATGAAAACGAAAGCGAGGTAAATGGGGAGGGAGACGACTATCCCCGGTGGTCCTATGGATCGGATGAATTAGGGCAAGAGGAGGAAGAGGAGAGTATCAAGAAGGAGCATGAAAATGAGGAAGAGGAAGAAGAAGGAGAGGAGGAGGAGGAGGAGGAAGAGGAGGAGGAGGAGGAAGAGGAGGAGGAGGGAGAGCAGGATCAGAAGGGTGTACGAGTAGTGACACGCAAGCTCAACAAGCGTGAGCTGCAGCTTGCAAAGAACGAAGCGCGACGGCGAAAGAGCGAACAGCCGGCCACTCGCGCGTGGTCCGATCCAAGCGAACTCTCACGCGACGAGATCAAAATCGAACTCAAGAAGCGAAACTATCCGGTATGCGGGAATACCCCGTGTCTGATGGAGACAAGTTTACTCACGTAGGTTTGGTTGCAGTGCAACGGTCCACGGGGTCTCATGGCGCGACGTCTCGGACACGTGCTAGCGGTGGAGCGCGGCGAAGAAGACCCGTTTTCAGCGACGGAGGAGGACATCGAGCGGATGACAAGGGAGGAGCTGGTAGACATACTTATGAACCGAGGCATTGACGTACGCAGCAGCCCAAACATGTGAAAACTACTCTCAAACCTGACGTATTGTCAATATATCAGCACCAGGCCCATATCGTCAAGCTGCGCCAGCGACTCAAAAAGGGTATCATGTGGGACACCGCTATACCCGGAGTCAAGCGGCCGGAGGACTTTGTTGGGTTTGATGTCGATGTACCCAAAAAACGAAGGCGCTACAGCGACGAGGATATCGGAGACGATAGAGACAGCGACAGTAAGCGTGCCAAGAAAGAGCAGGAAGGCGACAAAAAGAAACGCAAAGCCGAAGAACAGGACGAGGAAAAGGAAAGAGATCGGACAAAGAAGAGCAAGAGCAGGAAGGACGAGGAAGAGGAAGAGGAAGAGAAGAACAAATCAGCGAACGAGGACGAGGAGGAAGAGGATATAGAGGCCGAGATAGAGAATCTGATGCGTGAGGCCAAAGAAAAGGGCCGGCGCGGGAGGAAGCGGCGCAAGGTTTCCTCCGAAGAGGAGGGAGAGCATGAGGACGAGGATGCCTCGCATAAGAGACAGCACAGAAAGTCGGTACCACAAACGAGCGATAGGGCGGAACGGGAAACCAAGAAGCAGCGTGAAGAAGAGCGGCAGCGGAGGGCCGAGGAGCGTATGAAGCGGCGCGAGGAGGAGAGACTGCGGCGCGAGGAGGAAATAATCAAGAAGCGCGTCTTGCGAGTTGAGCAGCAGCAGCAACAACAGCAACAATCCATGGCAGATCTCAGCGGCGACGCAGGCCCGGACGACGACGACCTGGCCGGCCAAAGCGGAGGCGAGGAGGACGATGTCGGCGCTACGCTGGCCACCAATACAAAGGCGACGCAATCACACAATGAGGACGAGGAGGTCGACAGCGCGTCGATACCGGCGGCGGCGGGTGCCGAGGAGAGCGAAGAGCAGGAAGAGGAGCCGGGGGAAGAGGAGGCCGCGACGAGCCGCAAGAAGAGGAAGAGCAGCAGGAGCAGGCGGGACGACGACGAGGAGGAAATGGAACTGGTCTACGGTTGGGACAACCTATTTGCGATGCCCACCAAGCTGCTCATCATCCAGAGCAAGATGCGCGGTCTCCCCACACAGGTGCGTGAACTCGCCCCCTCCCCCGTGCCCAGGGCTGTTTCTTGCTTCCCAAAAAAAGTGTTTTTCGGGATTGGCAAGTGGGATGATTGCCAGATCCAGTTGAGAACTCACCTGGCTTCTCTCCGCCGATCGTTACAGAAACGTCGGAAAATCGATATGGTCAACCGCATAGCCAACTTCGACGCAGCGCAGCAACCGGCCGAGCGAACATCGCACGGCCAACAGGATGCGGAGGAAGAAGATACGAACTCCGCTGCCGCAGCTGCGATGCAACAGGCAGCGCCGGATAGGCCCGGAGGGGAAGAAAATCCGGCTCCAGACCAAAGCCAATGACCGCTAGTCCTTAAGGAAGTTTTCGCGCCATCTCGACGACAACCACTGTCCCATCATCGTGACGTAAGTGTGTCTACAAGAAATGACCATACGGATGATGTCCGCCCCAATTTTTTGGCTCCGAAAAGAGAAACAATCAAAAGCAAACGAATTCCGTTGCCGTCCAGTTCGGGCACACCGTTGCGTTTGTACAGATGACCTGTGGGTGCATCCAGTCTTACTGCCGTAGGACACTTGCACGCCATTATTAACAAAATAACCTAAGAAGACGTACTTGAGGGAGATAGTGGCATGTACTCGGCACGACACCTTCACATGGTACAACAAAGCGGCATCCCTGCTCAACAAACAACCTTCGAAAAGAAGACGAAGAAGAAGAAGAAGATGAAAACCGAAACCGTTCGTGCCTGTAACTTCTGCCGCATTTCTCACGCAGCTTGTGATACGTAAGTCTACTTCCCCCTTTCCTCTATTGCTCATGCCACTTAGCCCTCCGTTACGTTGGCATTGGCTTTGCAGGTCACGCCCATGTGGTCGCTGTGTGCGGACAGGCCGCGCAGACCTCTGCTCCGATGTAGCCCCACGAAAGAGGGGGAGGCCTCCTCGCAATGCGGAGCCCTACTTCCCGCAGCACCCCCAGACAGAGTCCAATTCGTCAGTCGCTCTGCTACCGCCGAACTCTTCCATTATATCGGCCGCTGCTGCCGTGAAAAAGCGCCTTGTGGACAGCCAGAGCCAACCACAAGAAGATCAATCCGCGTGCAACAACTACAACAACCATTGTTGTAGTCCACAGTACAGCGTAAGAGCAGAAAAAGAAGACGAATTCTCCCCTGGGTCTGCTACTTCAGCTCTACACGCGTCCGGACGTAAGCGCCATAGGGCTGATGCTGAGCCTCCTGGTGAAGCCCCACTCGAGGAAGTGAGCGATCTCTTCTCGTCGAAGCAAGAGACGACGTCTAATTCGGATGCGTCGCTACGGCATCTCGTGGAGTCCATGACGCGGGAGATGCGGGAGATGCGAGCCCTCAACGAAAAGCTTCTGCATAAGGTGAAGAAGCTCAAGTCTCATCAGCGAAAGGCCGACCAGACCCTGGCCGCCCTTGTCCACAACCAGCTGTGGCCCCAGAGGGGCGACACATCCCTTCCCCCCCTTTCGCAGGCGCAGGACATCTTTCCTCACAGCGACAGATTGGCGACAGGTCAAGGAAGTGGCGCGCTTGCGCCTGTCTTAACCCAGCATACTTTGAATGCCACATCATTCGAGGCAGGTCCGCTTGCCGCATCCCTATCTGCGAGCGAGCGGTTTCATCAGATTTTGCTCTCCATGCTCCACACCGAGTCATCATCATCAACTTCATCATCATCATTGTCCTCTTTATCCTCCACGTCGCCTTCCTCATCCCCGTCACTCTCTCCGCCTAGTTCTTCTCTCGCCTCCTTTTCCCCCTCATCGACGCAAACTCCTTCGCTTCCCTTGGCCGAACCGATGACATCGATCCGGCGAAGCGCTTCGTTCTCGCATGAGCTCGCTCTTCTCCACGCCTCGCCTCCTGACGTGCTGAGAGAAGCGCAGCTCGTGCTTCCCTTTCTGCGAAACTATGCACCGCCTACCCGCTTCGCGGTGCTGAACTTCAGCTTCCCGGTGTGCATTCTTACCACGATGAGCCTGGGGGATGAGCCCCCCATTATCTCCTACGCCAACACGAGCTTCATTCATCTTATCAATCGATCTTGGGTGCGCCCCTTGTCTCCCCCCCAAACGGCGTGTGTGGATTGGTTGCTTATTTTAATCGACGATCGACTACAGGAAGATATTATGGGGGCTCCGTTTCCATCGATATTTGCAGTCCATCAGCCCAACTACAAGAGGGTGGCGCCGTTGATGGTCAACCGGTTCGTACACACACACACACTTCATCTTCCTCTTCTACAACGGCGTTGTTGCTTCGTTGGCGCTTAGCTCACGCCTAGATAGTCCGCCCATGACTTCCAGTGACGTCTTCACTTTTCGAGCAATACTGCGGTGCGGGGGAGGAAAGCTGCTACGGATTACCGAAAACGTGCAGTTCTTCTATGACCAGTTCGGAATGGTGTGTATTCTCTCTTTCCCCCTCAGCCGGTCCGTGGCATCTCACCACCGACTTCCACTACACTACCGCGCAGCTGAAGGAAACCCTGGTGTGTATCCTCAATTGGCAAGAGGGCGAGCTGGAGGAGGGAGAGGTTTTAGACAAGTGGATCCCCTTGCGAAGCCTCCTCCCTCCCGGCTCGCTCAAGGAGGTGGTCGTCGGAGGGTCGCACCGACAAGAGCTGCACGACGCGTGGGCTTCGCCCTACCTCGCCCCAGTCGAGGGCCGGCCTCATACGTCGGCACTTCTTATGCCACAGACGCAGATATAAAGCAAGAAGGAAGTCTGCAGACTTGTGACGCGCTCTTCAATCCACTTGGCAAGTGGAAAAGGCAACCCCTTTTATTAAACGGCACGTGCCGATCTGGAGTCTTGTCAAAAAATGTCAAGAATTTCCGGCAAGAAGGAAGCAGAGGTTTAGATTTCACTTCCCCGCAACGGCACGTAACGGGTAGAAGGTCAAATGAATCCTTCGCAAAGCGTATGGAGAAGCGAAGCCGTGAGAGGCACAGGCTTGCCATCCATGACTCACGCACCTACCCCTGTTGGCGACTTCCGCAGCGCACAGCCGCAACATGTTGCTCAATATGCTTCTGCCTTTCAGCTTCAGCCACCATTTCAGGCCTTTCCCCTTCTGTCTCCTCCAAAGTTAACTCCCCAACCCCCTCAGCGCGTCTCTACGCGGCCACAAATCCAACAACATCTGGGAGGTCAACTGGGCCACGTTCGGGCTTGCAACCTCTGCCGTATTGCCCACACCGCTTGTGGCCCGTACCGTCCCCGTTAATCCCTTTTGTTTTTGTAATAACAATATTATTTATCATAATAAATATAATAAATATAATTCTATTACACTTTTATAATAAATGCTACTCGGTTTTAAGTGTGGTTCTTAATGCTTGTTACCCCCCCCAACTCTTAAGGGAGAGACCGTGTCAGCGATGCGTGCGAATGGGTCGGGCGAACCAATGCTCGGACGTTCCCTCGCGAAAGCGGGGACGGCCGCCCAGAGAACCCAACCGAGAGGCCCAGATCTCGCCGTCGACGACCACGGCCGAGACAACACCGGCCACGAACGGAGCTGAGGGCGCGAAGCCCGTTCGTGCGGAAGCCAAGAGCAAAAAGAGCAAGAGGGCAGCTGAAGTTGAAGATTCGTGCGCTGATGTATCAGGGTCTTCGTCCTCATCTCCTTCCCAGTGCTCGTGTGAGGGCAAGCTCAATTTGCTGTCGCGCCTGGTGGAGATAATGGCTGCCGACATGCACGAAGTGAAGCGCGTGAACGCCCACCTGCTGGACAAGGTCGCACGACTCAAGTCCCAGCAAAGGGAAACGAAGGCGCTGCTCGATTCCCTGTCGAGTAGCCGAGAGCAGGAAACCTCTTCTTCTTCTTCTTCTTTTTCTTCTTCAACCTCCACCTCCACCTCAACCTCAACCTCAACCTCCGTTTCATTCATAACACATTCATCATCATCATCATCATCATCATCATCATCATCATCATCATCATCATCATCATCATCATCATCATCGACGTCAACATCGAGAGACACATCTTGCCTGTCCCGTATCCAGCCATTCTCGCCAAACGGGTTCAACCAACATCCTCTTTATCATCACTCTCCTCAACAACAGCAATACGATATTCGTCCACATCACGCTCTCCCCGCACAGCGAATCAAGGTGATCAACGAGGGAACCGTCGAAGTGAGCTCATCCGACTCATCGCCTATAGACCGGCAGCCGATATCGGCCGCTGCTGCGCCTCTCTCGCCCAGTTTCTCGTACGAAATATCGCTGCTTCAGGAGAGCGCCTCCCCATCGATCATCACGGAGGTGCGACAACAGATGCCCTTCCTCAACGTCTACGATATCCCGCCTCGCTTCGCCATCTCCGACTTCAAGTACGTCGAGTCACATAAATATGTTTGGCATGTGATTTGAAGGGAGCCGAGAATATTTAGAATATTTGTTGTCAGTCTTCCCGTCTGCACGTACCTCACGATGTCGATATACGAGGAAGCGCCTCCCGTGCTGATCTATGCCAACGCCGCCTTCTTGCGTCTCACCAACTATTCTCTGGTTGTGCCTTCCATTTTCGCTCCATGTAGTGGTCAAGTAGCGACTCACCCTACTCGTATCGCGCACAGACGGAGGCAGCAGGCACCCCCTATCCCGTGATATTTGCGGTGAACGAGAAGCATTATTCTTCTTTGGCACCCATCATGGTCAACTGGTAGCCACTTCTCGCTCCCCTCCCACACAATATGGAATGAACTACTCACCTCTTGTCTTTCTTCACCAGCCCGCCTCTAACGTCGAGCGACAAGTATCGCATTCGCCTCCTCATGCGTTGCAAAGGAGGAGAGATGCTACGCGTAAACGAGAATGTGCAGTTCTTCTACGATGTTTGTGGAAACGTACGTATTTATTTGTCGCTTTCATGATGCAACAACAACAACAACAACAACAACAACAACAACAACAACAACAACAACAACAACAACAACAACAACAACAACAACAAATGGTTTACATGGCTCTGTGATCATCCCTCTCTGCAGACTCGATATACGGTTATGTGCATCACGGACTGGCAGGAGGGATTCCTTGAGGAGGGGGAGAGCCACGGATTCGATCGCTGGGTGCCCATCGTGAAGGTCCTACCGCCACTCTTGACCAGTAGCGGCTTGTGCCGGGAACCCGGCGACAGGACTTCGCCTCTCTCTGATCCCTCCCTGCCGAGCAGCTCGTCTGGGGAAGCCCAAGCCAAGCAGCCCGCAACGGTGACCCACGCCTCGCCTCCGCCACCCGTTGAAGTCAGGCCACATGTTCCATCTACAGAGCTGGATGCCTTTCTTCTCTCGGTTGATGAACACCTACCGTCGTGGTAGGTGACAGACATTCCTGGGATAAAGTCGGCGACATTTTGAGGTGTTCGGTTATTTCGCCGAGAAGCAAGATCGAAAAAGAAAGGACGCTAAAAGTGTTTCTGCTGACGCTTATGGGAACACCTCTTACGTCAGCCCCGGAAGGTATTATCGTTGGCCTGGCGTGTAACTTTTGCCGGGTATCACACACTGCGTGCGAAGCGTACGATTCTTGCAATTACAAGAAATCCGTTTGCAACTTGAAAGATCGACACAACCCTCACCCCTTTATGCGTCGTTTGTGCAGGCAGAGGCCATGCAAGCGTTGCCAACGAACGGGTCGGGCGCATCTATGCTCGGACGTGCCTCTGCGTAAGCGTGGAAGGCCGCGCAAGACTGACCAGACCACCACCAGACCACCCACATCACCACCCACGACGTCTTTTGTCACTCTGTCTTCCAGCGGAGTAGCGTCACCACCCACCACCAAGCCCAAGCGGAAGAGATCCGCCCCTCCTTGTGTGTCGCTGTCCTCAGACGTTGCGGCTCCCGACGTTCACGCCTACGCTCAACACACATCGCCCACCCCGCCGAGTAGTAGTGTCTACTACAGTTCTTCTTTTTCTGCTGCTGCTGCTACCACGAGCAGCACCGTCACCATGACAGCCGCTCCCGCAGCTGAGGGTCCACCAAAAAAGATGAAGACCAACCATGTGGACGCTGGAGGCGACTTCGCTGTGCCACAGAAGCGCGCTGACCGCGACACGGACAAAGTCCTCCGCCAACTCGACCTTCTCGCCTCCATGATGGAAGTGATGGCCGAGGAGATGCGCCAGGTGCGCAGAGACAACGAACGCATGAAATCCAAGATGGCCAAACTATCGGACAAGATGAAGCATGTCAAGGCCATGCAGGAACAAGCCGACCTGCGCTCGTCCCTCGCCTTCGCCCAATCCCAGCATCACCAACATCACCAGCCATTTCATTTCTCGTCACACCATTTCTCGCCCCAGCAGCCGCTAGCGCAGCCTCACGAAGTACCGTTTCATACCAGCAGCAGTAGCAGCAGTTGCAGGCCAATCCATTCCCGTGAATGGGCATCAACCGCTTCGACGGAAGCGCAGCCTGCTACCAATCAACCTTCTTCGGCGTCAGCCGTCTCCTGTACACCACAGCGCTTGCCGCTTGCAGCGCTGGTGCCTCTGCCGTCCATTCCCGCGCATTCGCGGTCGCTCGTGGACGAGGCCTGCCGCTTGATGCCCTTCCTCTCCTCCTACACCATTTCCGAGCACGAGTTTTGTGTTCGCGATTTGGAGTACTCGTCTCTTTTGTCAATTCGACTTCATTTTTTATTTTTTGTTGTGTACTGTTTGGATTTACTGGTACTTTTACTTTTTTTTTTTTCTATGAACCGAATCACAGAAAACCAATTTGTGTGATTGTTTTTCGGTCGATTTACGATCTTGTGCCGCCGCCCATCCTCTACACCAATCCACAATTCGCCACCACTCTACTTTTTTCATGTGTACGTTAACATTCATTATTTTTTTTTTCTATGTGTAAACATGTTCCCTTTTTCGTTCATTTTCCACTGAACGCTACAATATATTTCAGAGTGAGCTATTGGGGGCTCCGTCCAATCTCGTCTGCGCATCCAATCGTGCGCTCACAAAGCGATTGGCGCCGATGTGTTACGGCCAGTACGCGCCTACCATTTCTGCCAAATTCTTGTTTATTTATTTATTTAATTAATTTTGTTATGTTTTTTCGACAGCAAACCAATGTCGGTCAGTCCCGTCTTCTATTTAACAACTTTGTTGAAGCGACGAGACGGCAGCACACTACTCGCTGAGGTCAATTTTCAACTGTTTTATAACGAAGAGGGACAGGTAGCGATTTATTTGTCTACAGAAAATGTGTTATGCACTAATTATCCCTTTTCTTTCCTAATGAAAACCAAGGCCAAGTACGTGCTGACGAACATGCTCGAGTGGACCGAATACAAGCCCCGAGAGGGAGAGTTTGAAGATAAGTGGGTTCCGCTGGCCGAGTTTCTTCCGCCTGCCGGCACAGCGTCGCCAACAACGGAGGCCTCGTCCACCACCCTCTTTCACCAGACCTTGACGAGCCGGGACCAACACGAGCCGCCACAGCAAGCACACGACGTGCTTTTGTCGCCCAATGAGGGTTTCATGCATGCATGCATGGCCGAACTCTCCGATGCAATGACAATAATTGATAGACTTTAATTGTACAATTAAAACAACAAGGTTGAAAAAACAAAGAACAAAGAACAAAGAA
>CDFF01072212.1:9147-21011 GCA_000826265.1 Acanthamoeba culbertsoni
TTTCTTTTCTTTTCTTTCTTTTCTTTCACATAACCAGTAAAAAAGGAACAAATTTATTTTGGTATTATGTATTTCTGATGAAATGAAACACAAATAAAAGGAAGTAAACGAGGCGTGGACGGGGCTTGGTTATTACCGTCGAGCGAAATACCTTCATGAGGGCGCCAAACAGCTCGTGTCCAAGCACGACGGGCGTCTCCCGCGCACTGCCGCCGCCCTGCGCAAGATTCCTGGGATCGGCCCGTACACGGCCGGCGCCATCGCCTCCATCGCCTATGACGAGCCCAGCCCTGTGGTGGACGGCAACGTCATACGCGTCCTTTCTCGCCTAAGGTTTGGCACTAGTGAATTAATACTTAAAAGTAATATATATATATATTACTTTTGCGTTTACTTTTACTTTTACTATTTATATTTATGTTTATGTTTATATTTAATATGTGGTATGTTGTTCAGGGCAATTAAAGCGGATTCGACGAATAAGAAGACGGTTGATCTGTTCTGGAAGCTTGCGGGAGATTTGGTCGACCCCAAGAGGCCAGGTGCAGATATGCGGCCGCTTCTGCTGCTTCCTCTTCGCCCATTCCTCCCATTGCTGACGCTCTCGCTGTTATGTAAGGCTGCTTTAACCAGGCCATGATGGAGCTCGGCGCCACCGTGTGCACGCCCAAGTCCCCCAAATGCGACGTAGCGCGCCTTCTCCCTTTCATACCATGCATACCATGCATACCTTACCTCTTCACCAGGTATGTCCGGTGTCGGCTCACTGTGTCGCCCTGCGCGAGTCCCGAGCGGGTGGGGAGGCTGTCACGCAGTATCCCTACAAGCCGCAGAAGGCCAAACAGAGGGAGGAGACGGTCCTCGTGACTGTCCTCGAGCAGCGGAGCAGGGGAGGCAATGACCAGGAGGACAGGTGTACCTTCCTGCTGGTGCAGCGGCCAGCCGACGGCCTGCTGGGGTCGCTGTGGGACTTCCCGTGCGTGAACCTGAACGAGCGGCGGGAAGTGTCGTACGCGGAGATGAAGGGCGAGATGGACCACAAGCTCTGCGAGCTGCTGGGAGAAGAGCATCCCATATGTCGGCAGTTGTTAAGGAGTGGAGGCGGGGACGAGGGCATGGGCCGTGCGGGCAAGCAGAAAGGCAGGAAGAGGGCGAGAGTGGTCAAAGAGGAGGACGAGGAAGGGGACGGGGAGGAAAAGGCGGTGGTGGAGATAAAAGAAGAGGACGATAGTGTGGAGAGGACGCACGTGGGAGAGGCCACATTTCTGTTCTCACATATTAAGCACTTCTACGAGGTGGAATGGCTACGCGTTCGTGTGGATGAAGAGGACGTGGAAGTCGCTACGAACGCACCAACAACGAAGAAACAGGCCGCCGGTGCTGATGCTCGATCAGGACGGAAGAGGAAGAAGGAAGGGGACGAAGAGAGCAGTGACGTTAGCGGAACGAACCCTCCTCCCTCATTACGCTGGCTGAGCGAGGAGGAACTCAAGGATGCTGCTATTCCCAAGGGTATGAAGAATTGCTTTGCCCTGGTCCTGTCGAGCAGGAAGAAGACACCACAGGAGAGGCAGCGAAGCAAGGCCGAAGGCCGCAAGAAACAAAAGAGCATTGACACCTTTTTTCAAAAGAGAAAATAAGTCAGGCTACAGCTTCGTGCCGGTGTCCCTATTCACAGTGTTTTGTGCAGGGAAACAAAAAACCAATAAGAGGTTCGGTAAACCTCTCCTTTTGGAAAAAAATTCATTTCATTGTAACTTTCTTTGTTTCCCTGTAACACGGAATATTCAACGAAATGTGTGGCAATCTTCTTAGCGGAGTTCTAAGTCCCATAATTACCGCAAAGGAGCTAGGGACCAGGCTTTAAAAGAGGGCATGTTCCTCTAAGTTAAGTGTGGTGGTGGGTCTGGGCATGCTCGTGTTCTCATGAACATTGTGCTCTGGCAGGCGGCTCATCGCTGAGGATCCAGCCATTGAGCTCTGACATACAGATCCCACTACCTTTTGTTCTGCTTCTGGGGAAAGGAGTTGCCTCCTTGTAGTATCGAGGGCTGAACTCCAGTGTCCTCCTTAGCCCTCCACCTTTGTAACCCTCCTTTACGCCTCTTACTCCGTCCCTAGCCCCATTTTTTTGCATTTTATTTTCCTGTACACTCATTGTTGGCTTGCTCTAGCGTATCGCTCTGCTGGTCGCACGCGAGGGGCCTCGACGAAGACGAACGACGAAGATGGCGCCGTCTCTTGGAAGCAGCCTTTGGCAACGTTGCCGCGTCAATGAGCAGTGGCGAAGATGGTGCCTGGAAGATGCTCATCCAGCCGGCTGTCCATCTGGAGAAGATTCCGCCCTTCCGCTCCTGGTCATCAGCCTCAACTGAAGCATAACTCATTACTTCCTCCTCCATCTCCGCTGAATCATCATCATGGAAAGCCCTGTCATTGGTATTCTCGCCGCCTTCATCTGCTTTGTTTTCGCTTGTTTCATCGTCCTCTCGCTGCCCGTATTCTTCCGCAGGTTCGGGTGCTGATCCTTCAGTTGGGTGTTCGTAGGTTTGAGCAGTCTCCGTTGCTACTGATGCTGCGTAACCTTCATTTTCGCGGTTCTCGCTTGCTCCATAGTCATCATTAAATCGTATGTATTCGCTGCTGTCAGTCTGCGACATCGAGCCGTAGGCAGCCTCGGACGAGGAGAAGTAATCGTCGTAGGGAGGCTGCTCGCTCGCTTTTATACCCTGCTCCGTAACCCAACTGTAGCTGTACATATCCTTCTCTTCTGCCTCGTCTTCCTCCTTTACAGCGATCAGTGGCTTTCTCTCTCCGCCTTCTTCGAAATGCATGTCCTTCTCTTCGTCCATCACCTCGGTTTTGATAGCTTGCTCGTCGTTCACCACTCTCTCTAGAAAGAGAAGCCTTAACGAGGAAGTCCACAGTTCAAAGAAAAGGGCAGAGTACGGTAGTTGAAGTGAAGGCGGATGATGCGGCCGAGGTGAGGGTTGCGCAGCAAGGCGTCCCACTCCAGCTGCGAGGAGAGGATGCATAGATCCTTGGACTCATCCACGTATCTTATTACTACCCGCTCTTGCGCGGGGTCCACGTCGAAGGCCCATGGGTATTCGGACTGCAGTAGCCCCTCGAAGGTCGACTGGTTGGGAATAAGCAAAGCACTGCGATGCTGATGAACCTAAGCAATACGAACCCAGTCTCTATACAGAGGAACTGTGACTCGGCGCACATCGTCGCTCGCTAAGCAGATTTTGAAAGTTCTGTTTCGTACTGGGGGACAATTAGTTAATGAAACTACATCCAAGCCTATGGCAATAGGCAAGCGTACACTTTGCTTTCTTGCAGTTCATATTTACTTCCTTACTTGTCGATACTGGCACCACTGCACCAGATTGTTCTAACAACTCATCCCTCTTACGTTTGCGTCCATCCTCAACGAATGGTTTTGGAGGTGAGCTTTCCATGGTTCAGCTGCCTTGTGGACTCTGATTAAGCCTACAAGGGACAGTGCACAGGTTATTCAATCTCAAACTTGCCAGCAATACAACACACTAATGCTAGGATTTTTTACGGTTTATCCATCCAAGCTTTTCTCTCTTGCCCCGCCAAATGGTGGCCCGGGAGGAGGTGGCTGGCGTTGTTCTCGAATGGCTTGGACGAGAGAAATTCATGGATACAGCTACGGTCTTCAGTCGTGAAGCTGCGACGCTCCTAGCTCGCCTTGAAAAACCGAAGGTACATCCTGATACAGTCAAATCTGAGTAAATTCACTCTTCGGTACGCCTTGTCTCGCTGCTCACTTCACTTTCATGGCATTTTTTTCTTGCGGAACTTCCACAGGACCAGCAGGTACGAGACTTGTCAGCCATGCTTGGTGACTACGTTCAAATGCTGCAGAAGAAGAAGCAGAAGAACGAGCTCCGCCAACGCTTCTTGGCCAGCTATCCTGGGCTCGTACTCAACGCTCCCAATTCCGTCCTTCTCTTTCTTAAGTACCCAATGTTAACCGGGTTTGGACTGCCTGGCAGTTGCCACGCACATACAATTCACTGATCACTTTGCTTGATGACTACCGAGCGATGAGCTCCCGACCTCCCCCAACCACGATCCCCCCAAGCGCACGAACCAGTAGCCCTTTCCCTTCTCAACTCCCTCCCCTTCCGCTACCTTGGCAGCTTACATGCTGTTACAGTGCTCGCAGAAAATCAACGCTCACTCAACGCAGCCACAGCAGCAGCCACCCCTTCTGCCGCAGTGCCCCGCTCGCCCCCGCGAGGTCCTGTCGCTTCGTCTGGGCAAGCCCCTCAGGCGCCCCTGTCTAAAGCCCCGGCGACGTCCTTAGCGCCAGGAGTTGGCCGTGTAGGACATGCTGTCGTTCCACAGATTCCTCAGCACATCGCCCCAACCCAGGTGCGCAGGGGACGGGGACGCAAGCCGCAGTGTCATGCACCGGTCCCTTCGGCCGCGTTGTCAGCCCAAAGGCCTATCGTGCCGGCCGTCCTACCACCTGGAGGAATGTCAGCTATGCCGACCGTTCCCGGAATGCCGGCACTGAAACCTGCTGGCTCCGGGTTGTTGAGGGTGCCGCCGAGATCCCGGTCTCAGGTGTCCGTCACCGTATCATCACCTCATCCGCAGCGATCGCCGCCAACAGCCTCCTCTGGCGCCCCTTCGCCCTCGCTGCCGGCGCCTTCGACTCAACCCTCAGCTTCCGGCTCGAGTGCGCCAATCCGCCCTCCTTCAGCAGTATCTGCACCGCCGCCGGCGCCTGCTTCGTCTGTGCCTCGACCCCGGCCGACAATTTCCACCACACCTTCCTCCTCCTCCTCAGCGACTCTGCCTTCTTCGTCTGCTGCCCAGTTTAAGGTCCCCTCGCCACTGATGTCACCATCGAAGCGCAAGCAGCAAACGCCACGAAAACGAAAGGCGGCAGCCACAGAGTTCATGAGCCCTGCCAAGGTTCCGCGCACTTCATCATCATCATCGTCGTCGTCGTCGTCATCGACCACCATGCCCTCTGTCCCCAAGGATCACTCCTTGTCGACAGAAAGTTTGATCGTACCAAATACCGTTCTCCCTACGTGCATTCCAGTGGTGTCTTATAATTCTGATGTTTCGTCTCTCCTCACTTCTCAGGAGAAAGCTGGAGAGGACCAGATGATACTACTGGACGATAGCTTCTTCGAAATAATGCTCAAGTCCGACCTGCCCGAGAAGCTTGCCGAGCAAATCAATAAAAACCTGCTCAGCGATGCTGAGCAGGAAGCACGGCGGCTGCAGCTGCAGCAAGAGGCCATAGAAGCCGCGGCAGCCGAAGAGGCGGAGCGCAGGAGACGAGACGAAGCGGCAGAAGCAGCAGCGGCAGCGGAAGCGGCAGCCGCAGATGAAACTGCGCGACGTGCTAAGGAAAGGCAACGACAACAAAGCATAGACACCGAAGGAGGCGAAACGATGGCGGCTGGTGGGGCAGAAGGACGCTCTGCCGTACCGAAGTTCAAGAAGATAGAAGAAATTGTTGAGGCTATCACGCACGAGCCTGCCTTCGAAGCTCTGTTCTCCCAATGGGGTACAATTTCTTTTCTTCTGCATATAGTGATTCTACACTCATTTGTCAACTCTGGCACTACATTAGATTTGGAAATTTTAGACAATGAGGTTGACGACAGCCAATATGAGAATATTGTTGATGAATTTGACGACGACGAACTGAGCATGTCCGAGGACGAGGAAGAAGAGCGAGAGAATAGAGGCACTGGGTATGCAGAGGCAAACATCGCAGAGAGTGGATCCGACCTAATAGCTGGCACACCCGAACCTGGAGGCACAAGGCAGCAAGATGGAGAAACCAAAGATGACCATCAAGAGGGCGAGCGGCGAAAAACTGCAGACCAGAAGGATACTACGACATTAGAGCCGCCTCCCCAGGTTAGCATCCTAAACCGCGTCTTCGTTGCTTGTGAGGTTTCTTGTTCCAAATTTAATAGAAGGTTAATCTGCAGAGTACTGGTTTGAAGAGGCTTAACCGAATGGCAGTGGAAGCTATCCTAGATGTTCTGCACGGACCGAACGACGAATAGTTGTGATGTACTACATAGCAAGCCTGTCATTAAGTACCCTGTCGGCAATACCACACAAGGCTCGCTTTCACGTAGCAAAGAAATTAGGGGAAAAATGAGGAAAGAAGCTTTCTTTTTAAAGAAAAAAACAGAAAAAAACACATTACATGGCGCACCCCGAAGGGCAACCGCGAGAGTCTGTTTCACGTTATGCGCATTCCACCTCAGCCAGCTTTACAGAACACCCTGAGCCTCCTGTGCGTGGCGCGGCACCAATAATCTCTCGATTCAAGCTGGGTTGGTCCCTGCTCGCCGCCTTCGGGGCCGGTGCACTAACCTATTACACGGTACTTACTCGCCCCTCCTCGTCCGTGGGTGCGTCAGCACTGAGGGTTTGGTTGCCTCATCAGGTCCGCTACTTCATGCGGCCGCAGCAAGAGCTCACTACCCCCTCATTGCCACCTCAAGTACGTTTCTTGCTTGTCTTGGTTGGCCGCTGGAGAGGGGTTTACTTTCTTGTTCAAGGTGAAGGTGAGTAGAACGACTGCTACCGGGCCACCTTCTACTTCCCCTTCCGCTGACGAAGAGCGGCTTCATATACGTATGAAGCAGGCCCTGGACCGGACTACACTAGCATCGCGTGAGCGAATCAAGGCAAGTGGCATTCCCCTCTCTTTTGCTACTTCTGGTACGTTCCTGACCAGATGGTGAAATGCAACTTCAGCGATGGTTGGACCGGGTGAACCGCCCTCCAGCCAGGCCCGCGAGTGAAACAGAGGCTCATCCTCCCTATTACAACCACGGTGTGTTCGAAGGGAGGCAAGTTAAGCGACGTCTTCTGCCGCCTGTGTCTTCTTAGGATTTTAGTTTTTGTTTTGTTTTGTTTTGTTTTGTTTTGTTTTTTTTTTTTTTTTGTGCTCCTTGGGAGAACAAGCATCTACATTTAACCACATAAGGTCAACCTAATATGGTGAAAGAAAAACCACATAAACCACATACACCCCACATGTAGTCTCGGGATGCTCTTGGTGAGCCTTTGGCGCACCATCTGGTTTGACCGAGCACTGTCAGCAAACCAGATGAGAACTAAAATAGAGAATTTTAGCTTTGCGGCGATAAGGAGATCTCAAAGTCCTGACGTGTGGTTCGGCGATACCTTTCTTTACGCCGACAGGCGATATCGTAATTCGCACGCGAAAAAGCGGAAGAGAACTTTCTCCTCTCTCGTAAATCTCACCACACAAACAGCAACAACTTAACACGCCCAGGAGGGTGCGCAACAGGGGGGAGGCGAATGCACAAGAGCATGGAACACACTGCAAACGGGTCGCACCCGACACCCACTACAGCTGGCGTGCGAGCCAGGCTGGCAGAAATGAGGAAAAACGCGAAAGAGATGGGAGCGAAATTTGGAGATGGGCAAGTGGAATTGGGAACTTCCCCCACTCGCATCAATAAGGCCATATGTCTGCGCAATCTCAAGTCGAAGCAGGGAACCAACGCGCTGCTGTCCCGAATTTACAAAGATATACTTGACATCCCTCATTTCCCTACCGTGCGCACCAAATGCATCTTCGAGACAATTGAGGAGAGGCGCGCAAGGAGGCGCCTTGAACGAGCTAAGTACAACCTAAGTCACCCCAACGAACCTCCACTTCCTGTGGAAAGCGACGACAGCACAAGCGAAGAAGATGAAGACCTGGACCTTGACATCAAGGTACCTCTCCTTCCTGTTGCCTTGATATCTTCTCCTGCAACCCCACTATTCGAAGCCTCTCCCCTCACAGCCAGCTCATGTGCTTTGTGGTTCCAACAGGCGCTCAAAGTTGTAATCACCCCCTTGGATGGACCGTGGAAGCATGCCTCCGTACCCTTCCGCTTCGACATCCCGAAGACGTATCCCAACGACCCGCCAAAGCTCACCGTACGTTGTGGCCCCTTCCCCATTCTTCACTTCTCAATGTTGTAATTAATTACGTCATTAATTCGCGTTTTTCCTTTTAAATTCGGACGTTGGGCTTTGTCTTTGCCTCTTCAGTGTCTGAAGCGAATATACCACCCGAGCATTGACATTAACGGTCGCGTGTGTCTGGTACGCGCCTGCTTGTTGCAGCCTCACCTTCTTCTTCGACCTTCTTCATCTTTTCTTTTCATGACCGTCCGCTGACCTCAGCCCGGCCCTGCCTGGTTCAACAGGGTCTCGTTAACGAATGGGTGCCGGTTCTCAACTTCGAGTCGATCATAATCGAGCTGGAGCAGCTGCTGGCCCACCCTTCGCCCTCCAAGCCGCTCGTGAAGGACGTCGGCAGCGAGCTGCTCGAGCGGCCCGACGAGTTCGCTGAGAACGTTGAACGGTCCAAGCGGGGCGGGGTCATCCGCGGCGTGTACTACGACCGGCTGGAGGGCGTCGCGCCGGAGAGCGCAGGCTACGACACCCTCAAGAACGTCTGCTTCACGCAGATCTTCGAGTGGATCAAGCAGGCCAAGAAGACCAAGCTACGCAGGTTGATGCGGGCCCAGCAGGAGCAGAACAGCGCTGCCGAGGAGGGCTGGGAGGAGGGCGTCACCTCCGAGGAGGAACCGCCCTCCGAGCGCGAGGAGGAGGAAGAGGAGAAGGGCGAGCACCGAAGGGGCGATAAAAAGGGCAAGGGGCGGAGGAGGGACGAAGAAGAGAAATACGCGCGATTCGACGAGTCGATGGTAGCGCGGCTGCCATGGGAGCTGAGGGAGATCATCGAGGAGTACAGCCGGACGATCGAGCGCAACGAGCTGCAGAAACTGGCACGGCGGGAGAAGAAGGCGAAGGAGGAGCAGCTTCGGCTGGGCGGGAAGGTCTATATCCGGAACCTGGCGGGCAAGATGACGATGCTCGAGGGCGTCGAGCCCACGATGACCATCTGGCAGATGAAGGAGCTGTTAGACGCCAAGACGGGCATGGTGCCCTACACGGTGCAGCTCTTCTACCACCAGGTGCTGGACGACAGGAAGACGGTCGCCGAGTACAACATTCGGGAAGGGTCAGTCGTGTACATCGTGCTGGCCTGGGGCGGGGGCTGACGCATTAGATAACATAGCCCTTGCCTCCGCCCTTACGTGCCTTTGGACAATGCAGATATTTTGCGTTCGACCCGTAAACAGAGCCGTGTACTATCACAGTAAGAAAGGAAATATTGTTTTCCTCGCCCGAAAGGAATTAAAATTATTTGTCCTTGAAAGACCAGAAAGAAAAACTGGTAATGTGGTGGCAGCAGGAGGCACCGGGCGTGAGGGAGCCGCAAACCCCCAAGTGGTCTACTTTGCAGTGGAATGGTCCGCTTTTCCCTCCCGCTTATGAGCCACATGGGGTCAAGATGTTCTACGACGGCGAACCGTTAGATCTTACACCAGAGCAGGAGGAGGCGGCTACCTTGTACGCACGGCACCTGGGGACGAACTACGCAGTGAAGAAGGCCTTCAACACGCACTTTTTTGAGGATTTTCGCAAGTTGCTTCAATCCACGCCTTCGCTACATGCCAAGGTGACCTGCTTTGAGCTGTGCGACTTTACCAAGATACACGACTTCTTGCAACAAAAAGCGAGAGAAAGAAAAGAGCGAACCAACGAGCAGAAGCAAAGAGAAAAGGAAGAGAGGCAGCAACTCTGCGAGAAGCACGGCTATGCTGTGGTCGACGGATATAGGGTGAAGGTGACATGCTACATGATCGAACCCCCAGGCCTGTTCCTCGGTCGCGGAGAGCACCCCAAGATGGGCCGTATCAAGAAGCGGGTGATGCCAGAAGACGTGATGCTCAACATCGGGCCCCAGGATGAGATCCCTGAGTGCCCGATTGCGGGACACAGCTGGGGTCGTATAGTCCATGACAACAGCGTTTCGTGGGTGGCCATGTGGCGCGAGAACATCAACAACACGTACAAGTACATCTTCCTGCCTTCGCATCCTCATGTGCAGGCTCGGATCGAGTTGGCCAAGTTCGATCAGGCGCGCCAGCTCAAGTACCACATCGACGACATACGCGAGGGCTACATGGGAGACCTCAAGTCGCAGGACATGCTTGAGCGCCAACGAGCTACTGCCTTATGGCTCATCGACCACCTCGCTCTTCGTGTGGGAAACGAGAAGGATACGGCAGACGCTGTGGGCTGCTGCTCGCTCCGCGTAGAGCACATAGAGCTCCAGGAGCCCGAGACGCTGAAGCTGGACTTCCCAGGTAGGGACGCTCTGCGCTACATGAACACATTGGAGGTGCCCCGGGCAGTCTTCAAGAACCTGCACCTCTTCTGCGCGGGCAAGCTGGCTAGCGACCTCCTGTTCGACTGTCTTTCGTGCACACATCTAAACAACCACCTCAAGTCACTCATGCTGGGTCTCACCGCGAAGACTCTCCGGATCTTCAATTGCTCCTTCTTGTTACAGCAGCAGCTGAACAAGCCCTTTCCTCCTGGTTCCCTGACGGTGGCCGAAAAGGTGTTACATTACAACCGAGCCAACCGACAAGTAGCCCTACTGTGTAATCACACGAGGCCTTCGTCCAGTGAGTACTCGGGAAGAACCGAGAACGATTGCCAGCTTGCCAAGCAAGAGCTTCCGAGCGACGACCAAGACGACGTAGAGATGAAAGAAAAGACAATAAAGGCAAGGGAAGAATTCAGTACGGTCTACCTGGGCACGTCCAAGGTCAACTACATGGACCCGAGGATCACTGTAGCCTGGTGCAAAAAGAACGAGGTATGCACACTTTCTCAAGCCGCAGGTGATGAACAAGGTTTTCTCCCATTTCATGAACGTTTACTTTGGTTGTTGTTTCGCCACAGGTCCCCGTAGAAAAAGTGTTTGCCAAAAGTCTGCGGGAGAGGTTTGCCTGGGCGCTGGATATTGCTGCTGATTTTCAGTACTAGTGCCGATTGCATGTAGACCTACACCTGAAGGTAACAAGGGTGAGGGCCATATGACAGCAAGAGGTCCGTAACCGCTGGTTTCATTTCCTTTACCACGGATGATTTCCCACGGTCTTCGTAGGCTTCGACTTTGAAGTGGAGCGGCGGATCCATAACGTTGTGTGTGCACACCTGGCGAAGTGGAAATAAAAGTCCCCATTCTTATTATATATATCACGGTTTAATTGAATTAGAGCAAATAGCGTTTTACGGTTAGTTCCCTTTCTCCCTCTGACTTTTCTTTTTTTGCTAAAGGCGAGTCGGCTTCCTGTAGGAAGCTAGTACAGGAGAATACCAAAGGCTTCATTGAGCTCGTATCACCTCCTCAAGCCAGGTTGGAATCTGGCGGAGAGGCATGAGTTCGTCAGCAGGAACCTAAGCCAATCCTTCCCCAAGCTGCAGTCGCTCGATTTGGAATCAACTACCGCCGTGTCATTAGACGTGTTGAAGAGTCTGAGCACCCTCACACAGCTGCGATGGCTGGAGTAATCTGGACGACAAAGCCTCCACCTGACCCTCTTTCAGCGCTTGCCTGCATTGCCAGTCTGAACCTCTGCCTGTTCAACTCGTTTGAAGAGTGCCTCCTTACGCTCATATCGCTCGTCCTGAAGTTCAGCTGCTTGACACAAGAAGATCCTACGTCGAGTTTACAGTACCTCCCCCGAGGTATGCTCAATTTAACTTTGCCAACCGAGAGGGGTTCTCTCTCATGGCGGATGGGAAGCGGCGGTGCATTCAGCTGTCTTGGATAACATTCATCATCTTGTGTGACGATCTTTATTTGGCACGTGCTAAAAGGGAAAAAGGCTCGAGCTCCATTCACTTGTGTCTGATCCCTGTTTCCTTCCTTTGGTCGTACTGTCCCCCCCCCC
>CDFF01072213.1:0-25140 GCA_000826265.1 Acanthamoeba culbertsoni
CTCCTCCTCCTCCTCCTCCTGGGTACCAGGCGGCTGCTATCGTCTCGCGAAGTGGTGCATCAGAAACGTGCTGCCGTATTCCCCTGCGATGCAGAAGCTCACCGGACGCGTCAACGCTTACCTGTGTGAGAATGACACTCAGTGCAAGAGTCAACAACCGTTTCCAGAGAGAAGGCAACGCGGACTTCTACGCGGTCGTTCATAATGCGGACGAAGAACCGCGGGAGTAGCGGATTGAGTTGTTCGTCTGCGTCGTCGTCGGCGTTGACTGTCGGCGCTTCCTGCTCCTCTGCCGATTCTCCTGGCAAGGGTGTAATATCCTCCGTATCGGTCACTGACGTCGATGTTTGGATGCCATAGAGCTCCTTCAAGCAATTCTCCACACGTTCCTATGAGTAGACTTTGGCATTACGTTCTTCACAATGAACAGAGGTGTTCTACCTTAACAGCACCGCTAGGGTTTGTTGGGATGAAAAGGGGTCACAACGTAATCGGTCATGGCAAGGCACAGAGGGTGGCAACTGACCTATGGTAAAGCATTGATTTCTTGCAAGTGACCTGAATCTGTGGAAGGCTCATATCCTGTACTGTGGTCCGGTCGATTGGGGGCAAGTAGTCCTCCCAGGGAAGCCTAGAGCGGAGATGGTCAGCTTTGCTCATCCCTGCGACATAGCGCATGAACAAAAAGTACTTCTTGAGCTGCGATGCCAGTTGCCTGAAGTTCATGGACACAAACGGCGCTGCATGCAGTCGGACCCGCAGGGACTCGGCCAGTCTGATAGAGCATAGCTTAAGCGAGTGCAATACGCGGTTCAACTAACAAGCCAACCGCGGCAAGACGTACCGGGACTTCCACGCGATTGTCCATAACTCCTGTTGAGTGACCATACCCTCCACTCCGCCTTCGTGTGGGTGCCAGTTGATGCTGCTTTTACCAGTAAGCAGGCCGGGCAGAGTGCGCAGTTCTGCAAGCAACAGGCCTTCGAGTCCTGGCGTTACGCTAACAAACAGCTTCAGCGCGTTGCCCTTCGCCACCCTCCTCATTTAGTAAACAGAGGAGAAAGTTCATTTTCTCTGTATCTTTCCTCCACAAACTCAGCTCGTGCCGCTACGACCCAGATGGAGACCCCAATCGTTTCTCGCGAAGAGGATGGAGTGACAATCGAACTAGTGTGGCGCGGACCTGCTTGGTTGGGTGAAGGGCCACTCTGGCACCCCACTGAGGAAGCGTTCTATTGGGTACCAGTGGCTCCACAACACTCTTCAACTTCACCCCGCTGCTCTTTCGCACAAGTACTCATTTTCCTCACACTTGTGCTTAGTTGGACTGTATTAGGCCGGAGCTCCATCGTCTCAACGTTACAACGGGTGAGCACAGAAGCTGGAGAATGCCGGCCCTCATTGGCAGTATTGCTCCGCGAGCCAAGGGAGGCCTGATTGCTGCTCTGGGCAAGGGACGCGCGACCATTACCTTCAACGAGGCTCGGGAAATAAACATCGTAATGGAGAAGGACATCCTCGGCAACATCGACCTCAGGTTGAACACGGCTAGCGCGGTTTGGATCGCATGGGGACGTCACTCTCATTTACATTACTCCACAACTCGACAGGCTGAACGACGGCAAATGTGATCGCCAGGGACGGTTCTGGGTGGGCTCCGTGGCTGCGGACTTCGACAAGCCCGATGGCACTCTCTATCGCCTCGATACCGATGGTTCCGTGCATGAGATGGAGCACAATGTAAAGGTCTCCAACGGTGCGTGAAGCTTCTTGCCTTGAACCAACGTTGAGATCCCACTTTAGCGCGCCTTTCTCCTCTTCAGGCCTGGCGTGGTCCCTGGATAATAAGACGATGTATTTCACGGATTCTCCCCGGCGCGAGATTTATGCCTATGACTTCGACGAGAAGACCGGAAACATCTCGAATAAAAGGTGAGATGAACGCATTCACACTTGCGCTCGAGTTTCGTGCTGGGCTGAACGTCGTATCTTGCAGGGTCTTTGCGACCATACCGGAAGACGCGGGTTCTCCCGACGGGTTGACCATCGACAGGTAGGGGACAATTGGCAGTCGAAAGCACACACACACACACATTCTCTCTTTGGTAATACGACCATTTCTGCTCGTATCCAATACACAGCGAGGGCAACATATGGTCCGCGCACTGGAATGGGTTCAGGTAAGGAACCGCTCAAGCCCCATTGGGCTGTTCCGTTTCTTGCTGACTCTTTTGGTCCTCCGCCTCTGCCCTGCCGCAACTCAGGGTCACCAAGTACAAGCCCGATGGCTCCGTCGACAGGGTGATCAAGATGCCCGCGCAGGTACGTAACCAGTACCCAGAGCGATATGTAGGGTAGAAGTTAATACAAATGGACTAACCTTTCCTCGTTTGAACCCCAAGCGGCCTACGTCGTGCATGTTCGGAGGCAAGAACCTTGATGTGCTTTACGTAACATCCGCCTCGCGCGACATCGGGGAGACAGAGTCACTCAAAGGCGACCTGGATGGCGCTCTGTTCGCCATCAAGGGGCTGGGTGCCAAAGGGCTGCCCGAAACCGCATTCCTTGGCTGAAGGAATGCTACCTCGGTTCGATTCCTTTAACGATCACGGACTGAAACATAAACACCCTTTTCCGCTACACGTGTGTCGTCAACAACAACTTAAGCGAAATTTCGACGAGCAGAAAAGAAGAATAGCGGTTCACAAGCCGCGCAGACGAAAAGCGGCTGACGTTAGTATCTAAGCTCCGTTACCCTTTCCCTCAGAACGTCTGCGTAGCTCGCCGCTCGTCCCATTTATTTCTACCACTATACCCTGGCGCTTCTGTTGGGCAACCACTACCGACGAGCCTCTCGGTAGTTCAAGTGCTGGCTCCGCGAAATGCCAGAACCAGCGTGCTTTACGGAGCCCTCAACGTTCAACACGAGCCTGGGCATCTTTCTTCTTGTTGGTACTGTTCTTTCGTTCCTTCCTCAGGTGAGTGCCCGAAACGCACACGTTAGAAAATAAATAAAAATAAAATAAAAATAAAAATAAAAATAAAATGCCCAGTGTAACCCCAATTTGTAACCACCAGCATTACGCACTACTCCGACGGCGCTCACACTTGGGCATCAGTTTCCTGTGGTTGTGGATAAACAATTTTGGCAACTTTTGCAACACTTTCAACGACGTTTTGGACCAATGGAAGGACATCAAGTGTTGCACACAGCTCGTGCGTGTTTCTCTCGCTACAGATCTGTTTCCTCTGGCCGACCTGGTTTTCTTCACCGTTGTTGTGCACTCTAGGGCGCGTGGAACTGCACCGAGATTCTTCTCGTGTTCTTGCAGTTGGGGGTGAATTGGGTTTGTATATTCCTTGTGTACGTATTGATCATCGCTAGTTTCACCAAAATACCCTCCTCATCTCACACTGAACGTTCGCTCTGTTCCTTGCGGGTGGCAACAGATATATTCTCGCGCTGGTGTTCTTTGAGTACACAGGCACTCCAGAGTCCTACAATCAACGCTTGGCCGCCCGACTGGGCTTTTTCTTCTACATCGCATTGGTCGGATTCGGGTTTGTTTCCATCGCACGATTCAGTTCCACACTCCCGTGTTTTCTACATTGGGCGCGCTTTCATTGACGTGTTCTGAGGGCAGAATGGGGTTGGCTTTCGTGTTCGTGCTGCTGATGGATCCGGACGCGAGCCCCGCGCGAAGCTATTCCTACACGCTGGGCATCGTGTCGGCCATCGTCCCCGTATTCGTGTGGACCCCTCAGCTCTACACGACGTACAAGCTCAAGGTTCGTTAACACAGTCGTATGCCGCCTCTCGCGCGACAGCATCTAACGGACCACGCAGGGCCCGGGCTCGCTTAGTCTGACTATGCAGGTCATCCAGACCCCTGGTTCCTTCATGCTGGCATTCCACCAGGTACGAATGATGTGATACCTCTGCCCAACGCAATCCGCATTGACACCTCTCGCCCTCTGGCGGTCAAGATATGGGCGGGACAGTGGCTGGTGGGCATGACAGCAGCGGTATCGGGACTGGAGCAATTAACACTGGTGCTCATGTGCACGTACTTCTTGTGCAGGTGCGTTCATCCCTCCCCCCCACAAAAAAAAAGTGGTGTGTGGTGATGGTGATGCTGCTTTTGTTTGTTTGTTTTTTTTTTTTTTTAATAAAATCATGAGCTAAGCGTGCTGAAATACGCAGAGACTGGTGGAGAGCCCGAAAAGAGCGAATGGCCAGACAGCCGCTTCTCGGAGATGCCGATGGAAATGGCGGCGCCTTGGCCATCAACGCCAAGGAGGAGACGAACAGCGAGCCTGAGACACCAGGCTGGTGGCGCCGCCAGAGAACGAAAGTGATCGAAGAGATCGACCAAGATGCGCCCCCTCCTGACATCAAGGTGTAAGGCAGCCCGAAGGGAAAAGGGGTGTGTGAAGGCTTTTGTGTTGTTTATTTTTCAGTTTTTTCATTGGCCTCCCGTGTGTCGTTGAGGGCGAGCTTCTGCGCCGCCGTCTCCAGCAGGTTCTGGCGCATCATCTGGTAGATCTTGGAGCACCCGTCCAGACACAACTCTATGGCCTGTAGCGCCGCACAGCCAATACAAATGCAACGTAAACAAAACACACACACACAGGAGTCGACCGGAAGGGAGGGGAAATACCTCTGGGGCTTTGGTGTGTTCCATCTCGCCTGTCTGCAGCATCTGCGTGACTTCGTTGGCTGACGGCATGATGGCTACCATGAGGTTCGCTTGTTGGTGCTTCTCTTCGGCTCTTGATGGATCCAACAGTATGTGTGAATCAACGATCCCCTTTACGAGGCCATTCGGTCAGATATGTCTTTTTTTTTGGTTGGGGGGAAGGATAAGTAGCGACAAAGCCGATGCAGGAGAAACGCACCACTGAACAGCTAGCGACGAGATCGTACATCTCGATGCCAGCGTCAGCCAGAGCCAATGACGCGGCGCTGATGGCTGCGCTCAGCATTCCGCCACCCTGCTCGATGACCAGGACAAAGACATCGAGCTCCGACTTGGGGAAGGTCTCCAGTCGAAGAGACACCTCCAGCGCCTGCACCATCAGCAGGCTGAGTTCCTTTTCATCCTTATCCTGTTAACGCCCACGAGTATCGTTGATTGTTAACAGTATTATACGAGGAGGAGGAGGAGGAGGAGGAGGAGGAGGAGGAAAACTCACGGGCACGTATTTGCGTCGCTCGCCGTCCTCGGCGAAGGTGGCAAGCTTAAAGAAACAGTTGAGCTTTCCCTTTTCGCTGTACACAGTCTTAGGTGTTTGTCGTGGGCCGTATCTAATATATATATTTGTCAGACCAGGGTAAGAGTGTGGGGATTGGAAAACGAGGAAAGGAGGCCTACACGCCACAAATCACTTTTGTTTGGTTCATCTCAATATAAGCCGAGCCTGCAGCCTGGCTAATCACGCCCGTCTTCAAGACTGTATATCTTGTGTAAGAACTGGTTGGTTCTACGAGCAAAAAGTGTAAAAGGGATAGATTACAAACAGGCCGAAATTCATCAGCGGAGCGTCCATCGCGGCGCTTGCCCTCAACTATGAATGACTCGAGCCGCTTAGGAGGCGTTTGTGGTTGAGGCACAAAGGTCTCCACAGGAGGTAAAAATCGATACTGCCCACTCTTCTGCTTAACCTCCATGGCTAATCTTCGATTTGGCCACTAAAATGAAAATACTGGGAAAACATATTCTGTTTTTATTTTCAGGCGATGGTGCTTTCCTTCTTGTAGTCCTCTTCCTCATGCTCGTGCTCGTGCTCGTGCTCATGCTCGTGGTCTTCGAGGCTGGCATCAACCTCTATCTTCCTGGTGAGGATGTTAAGTTCACCTCTGAACCTAGGCAGAACAACCTCAGAGATGGTCTTCTCTATTCCGTTGGCATCCTTGTAAGTTCTGGTGCTGAGTGAACCCTCGAGGTAGACCAACGATCTGCAATAGCGCAGGGACACAGGCTGGATGAGCAATTATGCCGACAGCGGTGGTCACAATGAACAACTAACCCTTTCTTGATGCTCTGGCTCGCTATCTGCGCAAGGTGCTCGTTGTAGATGACAACGTTGTGCCATTGGGGTTGGCTCACACGTTCGCCTGTCTTGTTGATGTATACCTGGTTGGTGGCCAGCGGGAAGAAGGTGACGGAGGCGGCGCCGTCGTTGTAGGTGCGGGTCTTGGGCTCTGCTCCGGCATTGCCCAGCAGAATGACCTTATTAATGCCACGGCTAGCTCGAGTGACAAAGTGGCCTTAACACTGAAATTAGTTCCTTCACCAAGTTAAATTTGTAATTGAGGGGAAGCAGTACTGCCCGATTCCTCAGCCCGTAGGGCGATGGTCTAGACGCATAAAAGAAGTTAATATGAATGACGAATCCTCTTTATAAGCTGGCCCAGTTGACTTACCTGAAGTGCGGCTCTCCTCATTGAAGATTCGTACTATTATGTCCAAAAAAGTACGGAATTTCTCTATGATTATTTTATAGCGCAGCCAGTCCTGTACATTTTTACCTCCTCCACTATGGGCCAGGTCGTTGACGTATGGACCAATCCTCCAACCAAGGAAACCTGGCAGCTACTGCCCGAGGTGGCACGGCTTTTTGTCAAGTCGGGTTCCCCCCTTCTTTCCTCTTCAGCGGGCCTACCACAGGCCACCTCGTTCGGACCCGACGCGCTGGTAGCGCTCATGGACAAGGAAGGAATAGACCGCATCATGCTGTGTGCGTGGTGTCGTCCTGGTAAATGGATCTTCACCAACGAGCAAGTGTTGGGTACGCTCGTGTTCCCACACAGACAGGAACAAGAAATGCCTGACCGAGCTTACTAGAGTATACTCGCGCCTATCCGGACCGATTCGTTGGAATCGCCACGG
Source organism: Acanthamoeba culbertsoni (assembly GCA_000826265.1). Classification (NCBI taxonomy): domain Eukaryota; phylum Discosea; order Longamoebia; family Acanthamoebidae; genus Acanthamoeba; species Acanthamoeba culbertsoni. The sequence continues at coordinate 6,894 of CDFF01072213.1, forward strand.
TGGACTTAGAGAAACCTGTAGAGGCTGTAGAGATGCTAGAGAAGGCAGTATATGAGTACGGCTTCAAGGGCCTCAAGGTGTTAGGTTCGTTCCATCAATGGGGTTCCTAAAGTTCTTGAATCACAGTCTATTTGCTACTTGCAGGATGGTTGTGGAAGTTGCCTCCCAATGACAAGCTGTACTATCCCTTGTATGTCAAGTGCACGCAGCTGGGAATTCCGTTCTGTCCGCAAGTAGGCCACACTGGTCCCTTGATGCCGTCAGAACCAGGCCGGTAAGGATTGTTAGGCGCAATACCTTGATGACTTGGCTGGTAATGAGCAGTGATCTGCAGCCCGGTACCTTACCTAGAAGACGTGGCACTCACTTTCCCCGACCTGAAGATCGTCGGAGGACACATTGGGCACCCATGGACGGAGGAGATGATCAACCTGGCCTGGAAGTTCCCCAATGTTTACATTGGTACGCAATCATCATATAAATAGTGAGTATTACAGAATATTCTAGATAAGCTCGGTCCTGACACGTTGCTCGCTTGCGAACCCTTACCACCATCTGTGTGTGTGCCGTCGCAGACACGTCGGCCTACCTGCCTCGCTATTACCCAAAATCACTTGTGCATTTCATGACAACCCATGGCAAGGACAAAGTACTATTCGGCACCAACTTCCCACAACTAAGCTGGAAGAGATGCGTGGAGAGCGTGCAGCGCGACCTACAATTGAGCACTGAGGTCTACGAGCGCTTCATGTGGAAGAATGCGTGTCAAGTGTTCGGGATAGAAGAGAGGGAAAGGACGACCACAAAAGAACGCACCCCTGCACACCAAAGTGCCAAGTTGTGAAAAATGGAAAAGAACCATTCGGCCGAATGACCGGTGTGTATTTACATCTGGAGGCGAATCCAACGATTTCGCTCTTTACAGGGGCATACCGTTCTCTGCCCAGCAGCTCTGGGCCATGGTTCAACAAGAATAAATGCATGTGTGCTCTTTGGTCTTCTCTTGCCGTAGGCCGAAGAGGTCTTCAAACGCGACCACCATGCAGAGGGAGGTGTAGGGGATGGCGAGAATGGAGCCGAAGATAGTCAGGAATCCCAAGTAGCTAATGGCGCACAGGATGATAAGGAAGCCCGCGACACGCCAGAAGTGCGGGTGCACTCGCTCCACGGAGACAGTAAAGCTCTGCCAGAAGGAGAATGGCTGAGGCTCGCTCGAGTAGCGATCGAAGGTAGAGAAGGCATGATGATACTCGATGTAGAGCAGTTCTACGAAGGCCAGAACGACCATAAGATAGAGGCCAGGTACGATGAGGCAGACAAGGCCGAGTGTGACCAATAGACCATGAATCAGGGTGAGGGCCAGCAGCGGGAAGTAGAGGAAGTATCCGCTCAGGAAGTCCTGGAATCGCACCCTTGCCTCGTCCGTATCAGACTCTAGGCGGTCGTAGATGGCGCGTTCGTCATCGTCATCAACTAGAGCGTTGTAGCCAACGCCGTATACCTTCGCCCGAAGAATGGCGAGGCCAACAAAGAGGTGGCCGAGGTAGAGAGGCCACGTGAGCAACGAGAAGAGTGACATATGGTGGGCTTCTCCCATGGGATCGTCATGTCTGGGATATTCCGCTGGGAGAAGCGTGGAGTTGTTTGTAGGCCGCATGGTATGTACGTCATCGTTGCTTGAGTGGATGAGGAAGTAGGTGAGGGGAAGTAGGAAATCGATGCAGAAGACGAGGAACTGGAAGCCCGAAAAGTACTTCCAGTTCTCGACATACATGGACCAACCACCTCGTAGCCACTTGACCACGTCAACTTGTCTGGCTTCATGGAGTTCTTTTGCCGAAACCAGGCGCACGTTGGGGGTAGGTGTTGAGGCAGGATCAGAAAAACCAGGAGGGTAGGCGGTCTCCTGCATCACAGGCCCCCCTGAATTAGAGGCCGGCTTGTCTGAACTAAAGGAATAGACCGCAGGCGTGTATCCATCGGGAGCAGAAGGGCCTTGCATAATATGCCGAGCAAGCAAAGAACTATGCTGAATCTTTTGTGCGGGCAGAACTTCTCAATACCGGGGTGAGGAAGCTTCTGTGGGCGGGTTTTTTTTCTTTCGTGCAGGAAATGAAACGGAAACTCGCCTAAAACTGCAAACTTCAAAGAAGGTGCCCTCCGTTTTATTGATGTTGGTTGGTCTCCTCGGTCTCCTCTGATTTATTGAACAGGTGCTCGTATCGTGGCATCTATCACGAAGGGACCGGTTAAAAAAAGAAAGAAAGAAAGAAAAAAATCCGACAGATTGTAGCTAGACGATTGTACCTTTTCAGGTTGCATGACACGGTTTACCACGGTTCCTCCAAGAAAGGCGCAGGTGAGGCCCCAAATGTAGCTTAGCAACACAGGTCGCGAGCCTCCGCCACGGACGATGGGCTTGCCTGCGGCCTGCATGGTCTGGTAGGAAAAAATAAGGAAAACCTGGGATATTTATTTTTCTTTTGACGTGTGCCAAGCGTAAAGACAACTACAGCATTCTGGCTTCGATTAGTCGACTGAAGCCGCACTTTAGACAATGCTGCTTGCGGGTTTCATCAAGCTTTCCAACACCTTCACTATCCAAACAAACCAATAGTCCATCGCACTCCCGCTCGCTCGTCCCGTTTGGACAGAGCATGATCGATTCCATGTACTGCTCCACCGCATTACCTCGGGCCTCACACCTGTCAGAGGGAAAAGAGCGAATAGATTAGAATAAACGGGCAGCCTCCTAATTGTGAGTTGGGATAGACCTTGCGCACTGACAAATAAAATGATAGTGCTTATTAAGCTCGTCCTGTCGGTCTTGCCTATCCGCGCGCAGCGGGATGTATGTGATGGTGAGTTCCTCACCCCGCTTGAGAGGGCGCAGAGTCCGCAATATGAGTTGCTGCCCGTCGAACTGCCGCACGACCGAAGGAAAGCAGCTATGGTTGAACATTGCCGCGATATTGTAAAGGGCTAGCCCATAGTTGATTGTCTTTCTCTTCGTTGGGTGATATCTGCCCGATGACACTTAGCACAGCGTAGGTGCAAAAAGGATTGGGTTATTCGTCTCACCTGGCGAATGTGTTGCTTTCCAGTCTGCCCACGAACTCGACCACCTCTTCCACATCCAACCCCATTTCGCCTCCTGCCAAGGCCTCTAACACGAGAAACGCCCTTTGGCGGAACCGGTTGAGGGTCGCTCCTCCAACGCTGTGCGTGTGGGATATCAGTTCCATGACGTTTGCAAACGACGTCTCCGCTGGCGGTTGCTGGAGCGAATGGACTCCACTTGGCATGGCTTCCTGCGAGTCCTCGTGACACAGGGCGTTGGAGGCTGGAGTTTGGCGACGGTCTTCCGCAGCGGCATTGCGCTTTTGTTCTTCTATCCAACGCAAGATGAAGACGCGAATTAGGAGACGCACCTCGGCAACTTCATCTGCAGAGAAATGCTGAAGCACGAGTGTCATGAGGGAAAACTAAGGACTACGCTTATAATAGCGGTTTATGGCTACCTTAATGTTGCATGTTGTGTGAAGTCTGAGTAAAGCCTCACACTCGGCCCTGGGGTGGACTGGCCGCCCTTTTTATAGTAGCAAAATGATCAGTTAAATTTTATTATAATTATTTTTCAATATATTATCTGGATAACGAACCGGACTGTGAGGCACAGGAAGGAGAACAAAAGGATACTTGGCTACAGCGGGGGCAAGTTAGGCGGAGCGGCTCATTCGCGTAGCGTAAGCATCCATGGCAAGCTAGCCGTTGCTGTGGGGCTGATATCGCCGCCGCAAAGGCAGTCTCCCGCAGTACCACCGAGCCTGCTTCTACATCTCGGGTCGTGACAGCATAGCGCCCTCGCCCGGCAGCGTATCTAATCTCCAGAGGCCAACCACTAAGCAGCACGTTGCAAGCTTCTGTGTTGGAAGGTTGCCCCTCGTGCTCTTCTTGGTCTTCGAAAACGTCTGAACACTTGATGCGTCGACGTCTGCGCTTTTTTTTCTTCCCCTTCCTCCCATTCTCAACGGGGAGGGCTCTTTGGAGATCTCCAACAATGAGAACGTTCTCGCCCTCTTTCGACATGCGCCTTAGAAGTTTCCCCTTTTTTTCTCATTTTCCTGTGTTTCAGCCTGAGTGGTGGGAGAAATTACTCTTTTTTTCTTTTCGGGGTGGATGAGCTTTTTCGAACAGGCTCTGCGCCTCGCCCAGCACGTGTGCGAAAAAGGAAATCCTCTCTTCGTCGTCTCGTGGTTAGCAACACGAGTTGTAAATAGCGACCAACAGCACAAGAAGAGCAAAGAAAAGGATAGATTGTAGATAGCACTCTGCTTATTCAAAAGCGGCATAGTCCACCCGCAGGAACCGAAAGAAGTCACGTTGAAAGTCTTCGCTGATAGCGTAGAACGTCTTCATCTTGCACTTGCCCTCCTCCGGCTCCCTACCGGCTGCGATGGTCTCCTGTACTGAAGCCCACTCCTCACGCAGCTCGTGCGGGAGGCATAGGCTTTCATCGTCCCATCTGGTTACTTTAATGGGCACAAACACCATCCGCCGCGTCGTCGAATCGAAACTAACCACTCGGAACCAAAACTTGTACTCTCTCGTTGCTACTCCGTTAATCTTGTTCTTCTCCGGGAAGTATCGCGCCGAGAAAACAACCGTTCTGTTTCAACACCGGAGACTTCCGTTTAATTTTTCGGTGTTGAGTCGGCACCTTGGGTAGGGCGTACCGGTTGCTCGTCCTATCCGTTTCACCCTTTTTGATGAGGAGGGACATGCCATCGCTGTAGGATTTGCTGTCGACCCCAGGGGTGAAGCCCAGATAGTCCATGAACGTTGGCACCTTAAGTGCACAAAACAAACAAACAAACAAACAAACAAACAAACAAACAAACAAACAAACAAACAAACAAACAAACAAACAAACAAACAAACAAACAAACAAACAAAGTTACAAAAGGAGGCTAACGAGAATTGCAATGAACGGAATTCAGTTCGCACATAGTCGACATGGGACCCCATCGCAGGCCGCAACTCGTATCGGTCCATATCCTATGATGGCATCGATGAGAAATGTGATGACTGGGCATGCGGAAGGGGATGGAAGCGGGAATGTAGCAGTAGAGACGCACTTCGCCGGGGAGACAGATGAAGGACGGGAGGAGGATCTTCTCGTTCCACCAGGAGCTCTCGCGTTGCCCGTGGCCCTTCTCGCCGTGCTCGCCCTCCATGTTGCCGTGGTCCCCGGTGAAAAAGATGATGGACTTGCCGTCCAACAGGCCGGCCTCGCGCAGCATCTCCACAGCGCGGTGGCGGTCCTCGTCCTTCTGGCGGATGATGCGGTTGGAGAACTCGCGGGTGTCGCCCTCTGGGTCGCGCTCATAGTAGCCCGCCGGGATCGGATCCGGCAGCGGTCGCTTGTGGACGACCAGGAACAGAACGAACGGTTTATGGTCGGCCTTTCGCCTATTTATAAATTCCTGCAATATCAAGCCTTGTTGAGTAACTTGCTTCGATGCTAGCTTTCCGAACAACAACAACAACAACAACAACAACAACAACAACAACAACAACAACAACAACAACAACAACAACAACAACAACAACAACAACCTCAAAACAAAAGGGAAACGCTCGCACCTGAAGTTTTTCGAGGAAACTATAGTTGTCGTTCATGCTGTCGAATTCATCGAAGTTGTTGTAGAGGTTCCTATTGGGATAATTCCACGCGGCAGAGGCAACGACTCCGCCAGCGACGTAGCCTAGCAGGAGTTAAGTTCTCAGTTAGCCTCCAATGGAGGAGTGAGCACGCACAAGGTGGGTGGGGATATCCCTACCCAACTGCTTGAGGGCACGGATGGGGTAGGACGGCACGTGGCCCACCGCGAACGAGTGATAGTGGAACGAGTGGATGCCATAGAGGAGCGCAAATTGGGCCATCTCCGACACATGACCCGAACCGGCCTGAATTTGCGGCGATATGCACTTGTTGTCCTGTTTATGGCGTGTAATTGTTATAAAATTGCTAGACTTGCCACTGATATGGTTCTAATCGTTAATAACAACATAACATAACATTACATAACATCACATAACATAACATTACATAACAGAGAAAAAAAATATATGGTAAATAAAATGACAGAGCACCTCGACGAATTTCATGAGGTGAGGAGAACGGATATGGGTGGCGTCGTCGAATCGCATTGACTCTGTGGCGAATATGATTATGTTCTTTTTGTGCCGCACGCCACCCTCGAATTGTTCCTGGTCGACCACGGGGTAGCCATGGCCGGTCAGCGGAGGGGACAGGGCATTGGTCCGTGGTAAAGTGGGGATCAATCTGGTTGGTTGTTCGACCGCACGCAGGAGAGGCGGTGAGTCGACCAAAAAAAATTAAAAAAAAATAAAAAAATAAAAAAATAAACGGGCACAAAAGCATGCAGACATACTTGTCGACAGGGTTGGGGTCGATGTAGTTGAAGGGCAGCTGGCCGCGGTAGTGTTCTACGTCCTCATAGATGAATGCCGTCTGGAAAAAGACGAGGCATGCCGTGACCAAAATGATGAGGTTGATGTAAAGGAACAGCTTCCGTGTCTGCTCCTGCGACAGCTTGCGCGCTATGAAGCGAGCCAAGAAGTAGCATGCGGCCTGAAGTCATTTGTTATATTAAAAATTTACTTTTTTCTGTTAAAGAACATATATAAAATTTTCTACAGTTGGCATTTACCTGGCCGAGGAAGAGGAGGACCACGACGAGCTTGATGTAGGGCCAATGTTCGGGATCGATGCCTGCGCCCAATTCACGCTGTCGCTGAAGAACCTAAAGCACAAAACATAAAAAAAAGACAAAAGATTAAAAAAATACAAAAAAAAACAAAAAACAAGAGAGATAGAATCATGATTGGAATTTCCACAAAGCAATAACAAATAAATACATAATAAATAAAATAAACTAAATACCTGCTTGATGCCAAGTATCTCTACGAGGTCAAGGTCGATGAGGTGGACGGACATGTCGACGAGAAGTCGGCACTCGAGCACGTAGAGCGCCAGAAGTATGATCTCCACCACGGCCAGCACGAACACAGTGATATAGAGGCCGACCGAGTATCGTTCGCTTTCGCGCATGAGGCTTCGCACCCAAGCTGAAGAGAGGAAGCATGCGTAAGCAGGGGGCTCGAGTCCAGAATGAGCGATGATGGTGGGGTGCATGTGGGGGGCCGGTACCGGGCACATGTGGTGAACTGAGTAGCATGACGCTAACAACGTGCAGGAAGGAGGTGCACGCGTGCAGACAAAATTGCAGAACCACCCAACTCATCACTCCCGTGAAGAGGCAGTGGAAGACGATATAGTTGAAGTATCCCACATGGTGCATGATGTACTGCAGTGCCGATCAGGGTGAGCCGGGTGGGTGGCGTTCGTAAAAGGGCATGTTGGGAGCGGCCAACCTGGCTATAGTTGTTCTTGTGCAGCTCTGGGTCGTAGTTGTTGATAATTGTGCTGAGGCTGAATACATAAATAAGAATCTGAATGGTGGCGTTGAGAAGGGCCATGATAAAGGTGGTGCTTCGGGAGTTGGCCATGGCAATGCCGGCCACACGGTCACAAAATTGGCCCAGAGGCGTGGCGAAGAAGCCTGTTGGTGGTGGAGATACTCTGTGGTCGTGGGAAAGCTCGCCACTCTGTGCCTCTACGTCAGCCTTTGGTCTCTCGTGCTCACTGTCCTCCTGTTGCAAGCGGTCAACACATATTGTATAAAAATAATAAAATAATGAAATAATTTCAAGCAACTGTATCAAACAGGCAAAGTGCCTTGTCATTTTTTGATCCACTTTCGTGTCGCCGTTTGATGAGTCGCTCATTGGATTCAGAAATCATGTTTCTATCCAGCAAACCGAGTTTGAAAGGAATCAACCGTTACAAATGTTTTTGAGCGTTGTTGGTCAAGACAGACGTGAGATAGACGCAGTAACTGCTATGCCACGACGGCACACAAAGATCTAGCGGGGTTTTGCTGAGCCAGTGGCTGACTGCCGGAAAGGAATTAACCCCGAGAAGAGAAATTACAATTATACTTAGAAGAAAATATTGAATATTGGTAAATCCTCTTGTCAAGATTGGAAATGGAGAAGGGCCGAGGCAAACGGAAGAGATCCGAAACGAAGCAAAGTGTCTCGTCCAAAAACAAGAAGAACACGGTGAGAAACAGCACCGAAGTGGACGTGGACGGTACGATCGCCGGAACTACGATTTTTTTTTTTCGCGCCTTACCTTTCATCTAGAGTTTCTTCAAGGGATCGCAGATGAGATCGACTGCATGCAGTCACCCGCGTCTCCGTCAGCACAACCAACCCTCTCTCCCGCAAGCGTCGATGCGGCCGTAGAGGCAGAAAGACTGTTACAGAAGCTGCAGGCACGTCCTGCCGAAGTGAGCCGCGCTGACAAGATAGATGCTGCTTGGCGTCTCTTTGCTATGATAACGCCTGGCGCGAGTGACGCATCCAATTCCGCCTTGCCCAGCATGACGCCACTTCTGCTGGAGTGGCTTCAGCCTACTCTCGCGCGATCTGAGCGTTATGTTATGGGCGGTAGCACGCCGCAGTCGCAGAAAAAGAAGCTCAAGAAGAAACAGAAGCACGAGGAGATGAATGATGAAGATGGTGACGGAGACAAAATGGAAGAGAAAGCTGTGGTGCGCCGCCTAGCTACTACGTTTTTTTTAACAAACAAAAACAATATTCACGTCTCTTGTGGCCAGGTGGAGACTGGACCGCCACAGTTCCTGGACGAGCCTCATTGGGCCCTCTTCTGCGAGCTGCTTGTGCGCTCGCCCCTCAAAACCGTTCCCTTGCGCACGGAGATGTTACGTGTCATTGCTTCGGCACTGCACTGCTGTGTGGGCGCCACGACGGACGCCGCAGCGGTACCCGAACTGTCCCTTGAGGTCCGACTGGCAATAGTGAAGCGACTCGAGGCCGCAGTGCAGCTTTTGTCCTCTACCTATGCCCAGTTCTTCACTCCCTCTGTGGACCACTACGTGTCCTTCCTTGGCCGCGTCGCGCAGGCTCTCATCCACATGTACGTCGTACACTCGACGGAGCACGTCTCGTTTCTGGTTTCCCTCATTGTAAGGTCGCTTTCTCCGGTACCAGATGCGTGCAACACCAAAACTCACAGCATAAGCCAAGAGAGGAAGAGATTGAGATTAAGCGACTTTGTCTTGCCGTTGTGCTCACGTCACTTAAGAAATTCCAGACCATCAAACAGGCCATGGATGCCAATCAAAAAAAGGTACCAACAATAAAGCCGCCTCTCGACAATTCCCATTGTTAACGATAGCTTGCTTGCCAGCTTTTTAGCACGATTGTCTCCAAATTGCTCGACCCACTGCTCACCCTCCGGAGTCTCCTGCTTTGTCAGCCGAACAAGGAGGAAGATGCCATGCTCTCTCAAGTCAGGAGGCACATCGAAGACATTGTCCTTCACTCGCTCTTCCACCCTGAGCACCTCTTCGAATACTCTCTCGCATTTTCGTTGAAGCAGAACGTCGTTCCCACGCAGGACTCCACATCTGGTAAGACGCGTCCTTCCGTCGCTTGTCCTGATTATTGGCCGCTGTACTCATCGGTTATGAGCAGAGAGCGGCAGCAAGAAGGCCGGACGGGGGAAAGGCAAACAAGGAGGAGGCGCTTATGTGGGCGTCATCAGCAATTACCGCAAACAGCTTTTCGATACCCTACGCGAGTATTCTCGTGACGGAAACGTAGATTCTCATCGCTTGCTCGGTTCGCTTCCTCTCCCTCCTCGTCTCATTCAATGATCTCAGCACTTACTCTAATCATTCTCTGCAGTTTTGCAGAACGTGCCGCTCATCTACAGAGGCTTTTTGGACACGCTCAAAGATGTGCTGCTTGCTATCGAACAGAGCCAAGAGAGGAGAGCCGAGCACAAGGACGGAGGTATCATTAATTAATTAATTAATTAATTAATTAATATAATAATTAAATAAATAATTGATGAGCGCTTGTGCAGCAGTGGATCAGGGGACGGATCTGCCTGAAGAAGAAGAGGAGAAGAAGCCTCGCCAGCACATGGACTTTCACTTCCTTCTAGAGCTCCACAACATCCTTGCGCCGCTGTTAGCGATGAAGGATAACTGCGAGAACGTCGGTATGAAGCTCCACTCTACTCTCTCTCCGATTCTCACATAATGCTACACTACTGAATGTGGGAAATGTGTCTGGCCGAATGTCCAGCCGAGCTGGCCGCAGCGGTCCGAATCGTCACCGAATTGCTGCAGCTCGTTGAGAAATATCACGTCTACGAACCCACACAAGACACGGACGACAAGGTTCCCCCTTCGCTCTATTCCAGACCATAACGCATAACAATCATGCGTTTCTTGTCGAAGATTGACATTACCTATTTGTTGCCCCCGATGATCATCGTGCAGGCCCAGTTCCACTTTCTTCAAGGATTGGCGCTTCATAATGTGAATCTCCTAAAGGAACTCTTCAGCGCTGTCAAGGCTCATCCCGTTCGATTTGATCGCGCTCACCAAGGCACGCAGTCGTCACTTCACTACACTTCTCCTATGCTACATCTCTCTCTGCTCTCTCTCTCTCTCTCTCTCTCTCTCTCTCTCTCTCTCTCTCTCTCTACTCACAACTCTGATGGCTCATGTCATATGGCTAGACTTGGTCGGCGCGCTGTTTGCGGACCTGCGAAGTCTGAGCGGTCTGAGCCATTTGACCCTCTCGGAGCCAATCAGAGACGTATGGACTATTTTGTGGAACTTGCCTTGGCCTTCCGCTGTACGTCAACTCAGCAACAATATTCTCCGAATTTTCTTCCCAAACATTCCCAAACAGATTCGCACCATAGCTACGAATAGATATATATATATATATTTCTCACAAGCCTATTGACTTGAAGGAGGCGGTGCCCACGGAGTGTCTGGAGTTCAGTAGAGCGCAGCTGGCCACCTACAGCAAGTTGCGACAACTCGACGTTCTGCTCGAAAACCTTCTCCCCTCATTCGCTGTCCACAGCGGTGGACACGCACACTTCATCATCTCCTCGCGGCTGTTCACGAAGCAGTACCGAACATCAACATCTTTGTGTTTTCATCACTACCGTCTGGCCTTCTTAGGAGATTGATCTCCGTCTTCCCCTTTGCCTACATGTGCAGATTTTACGACTGCGTGATGCAGCTGCCCATGGGCAAGATATCGGCCATTTGGGCCATCTTCTTGAGGGAAGTCGGCCACGCCTATGCGCCTCAGCTCCAGAGATTGCTACCCGCGGCACAAAGGGGCGAGCGCGAGGCTGAGGCCACCGTGGGATCCCTACTGGTGTCGCTGTCGTATGTGGTCCACCTGTTCGTAGCCCTGATTGACAGCGTGCTCCTGGTCAATACCACCGCCCCTACGGTTCTCGACCTGGTCTCGCAAACCTGCGTCGAATTGGTTTCTCCTCTCTTGTCGCTCGCAATGGGCGAAAAGCTTCCACACAAGGTATTGATTGACTGACTGAATATTTTATCGGTTTCGTAATACAAGAAAAAAAAATAATTGATTTTTTGACTGTAAAACAAACCACATAATACAGAAAAACAGGCCACACGAACCAACAGCAGCGCTTGTCCGGGATATGCTAAATATCTACAATGCGCTCCTCGGCCTTCGCGAACAGTGCCACCGTTTCCCTTCCACGCGCGACCTGTCTGGAAAGAAGAGCGCTTCCAAGGCCAAGGCCTACGTGAGCGACGACGTGCGGGTCAACGGGTCGTGCTTCTACCTCCTGCCGGCGCCAGAGCTCAACGCGCTCAGCCTCTCGTCCATACAAGATCGTCTGAGGCCCGAGCTTGCGCAGTCCCCTCAGCTTCGATTCGTATTGGTTTATGGCCCACTCCATACTGTGGCGATTGGCTAGTTTTATGGCATTGGTTCCTAATACGACATTTCCTCTTTCGGCCGTTCCACAACAGAACGTTTTGCGAATTCAGCATCTCCGCCGTCTGCACACCTTTGCAAGCCTCTACGCGCTTCGCGACCAGCCCACGGGCGAGGTGACCACGAAGTACCAACGCGAGGTCGTCGACCTCCTCGACAACCTGCGAGAGGCGCTGTCCGCGGTCATTGCGGGTCTGTTCCAAGAGCTGGAGCAGGCCACGCTGCCGCATCCGACCGAGCGCGCCGATTCGGGCTGGAACGGAATGCTGGCTTCCATCGACCCTTCCACCTATACTGTGGCCCTCTGGAAGCTTCTCGCCGAGAACATCGACATCCTCTCGTACCTCTCTTTCATTCCACATATCTCACCCCTCTTCTCTTTTTCTTCATGCCTCCAACCGACTCAATACTCCCTGTCCATGTGTCGACGACACAGGCTCTATGCCTCGAACGAGCACTTGCGGCTGTTCCTGCGCGTGCTGCTTGTGGACAGCACGACCTCCCTCCCGGAGGCGCACCACAACGCCCCGCATTTTTCCGAGGGGATCAGTCTGGAGCACGTTTCGCGGGCACTGCTGTGCAAGACTTCGTTCTACGAGCTGTCGAGGATCGCCAACCACTGGATTCCCGTGCTTGCGGAGGCTATCGAAGCCACCTTAAAACCCGTCACCGCCTCGAAGCAGGCAACTCTCCATTGTTTTTTCGTCTTTTTTCCCCCCTTTTTCTTTCCTTCCAACAGTGCTCAATCCTTTTCGTCTTTCGAATGTGACAGGGCGCCAATGATGTGCGGCTCTCCCGTGTCGTTACAGTGCTGTGCGCTGCTCGCCAGGAGCACTCGGGAGACGAGGGCGATCCGAAGATAGCGGAGCAGCTCGAGGGACTGTTTGCCGACGGGCTAACCACCTCCAAGAGCATCTCCCTGAAGGCCGTGTCGACGGAAAGCCTCAATAAGCTCAGGAGCATGCTGGAGCTCGTGCTTGCCCTTCCGCACGCTTATCTCGCTCGGCAGACCATGGAGCATGGCTGCTGGGCCGTGCTGGCACTCGATTGGGTCCTAAACGCCTCGCTCCCATCACCGGACGCAGACACCGAGTACGGCGTTACCCCCTGCAACCTGCCTTTTCTGATTGGTTACTGAATCGCTTTTTGCATGGTAACCTTGTCTACACACTTGTCTACCAGACGCATCATGGAGGAAGACGAAGAAGATGGATACCGATCCGCTGTGCTTCGAGTGAGCACCGCATGTCGACGCTTCCTGGCGGCCATGCTCACTGCCCTGCCCTCCGAAACGGTCTGAATCGGAAATTAATTTTCCCTCATGTGACCAAGGCCGTTAGGCCTCAGACCGCTAACTCTCGTGCCGTGTCGTGAACTTAGGCCGTGCTGTCGCCCTCTGTGGTGCGTTGGCTGCATGGGTCGCTGCGGGGCATCGGACAGACGCACCCACTCCTCACCCACACCCTCAAGGTGTTAGCCGTCCATCTCAGGTGACCCACTCACTGTTAAACCCAACACCATTGCTGCTATATCAAGTTAACCAGATTTCACAATTTATTTTTTTTTAAAAAATTGCATTTTTGGTGGGAATAAAAGGCATGAGTTGAAACGGCCAGAGCTGGACACTTTCTCTGTGCTGGATTCAGTCGTGGATTCGCTCGGCACCGAAGATGAAATGGAGGAGGAGGAGGAGGACAGCGGCTCCGATGACAACTGCCTAGGCAGATTGCGGCGGGTGTTCCTGCCCCTCAGCTGCATCTCCAACATAGTCAGAGCGATGGTCGACGAATACTCGGAGCGCTTCGGCACAGCAGAGCAGCGCAAGCGCTTGAAGTACCTTCGCCCTTTCTCTCCAGTGAAAGTCTGAATAAGGCTCAACAATCCATTATTTAACAAAAAAAAAAAAACAATTCAGGCAAGCATCCTTGATCGAAGGGACGAGCCAGCCGAAGCAGCCCAAGGTGACCATCCACGGCGAGTGCCTGGGCTTTGTCGACAAGGCCGAGGAGCTCCTGCTGCGCCTGCTCGACGAACAGCCGCTGTCGGCCTATCTCTCCATGTCGGCGTCGACCGTCGACACGCTCCTGCGCTCGAGCGACGCGGCGCTGCGCACCACGGCCCACGACTACTTCGGCCACCTGCTGTCGCTGATGGAGAACATACTGGCCTTCCGGCGCGTCCAATCGCTCCAGCGACGCAGCGGCCAACAACGCCACAAGCAGCAGACGAAGAACCGTACGCGGGATGTCTTCTCCGAGGTCGGTCGATTCGCATCGCTGGGCTTCCGAATCCTCACGGCTCTGTCTTTGCCCGAACTCACCGGTTCGCTCTCTTTTTTTCTTTTTTCTTTTTTCTTTTTTCTTTTTTCTTTTTTTTTGAAGAGAAAAAATCTTACGTGCGATTCTTTTTTGGTGACAACCTAACAATTCAGGCGATGCGGAATCGCTGCTTCGCGGGAGAGCGCTTCGGTTTGCGGAGTATCTTTGCTGCAATATGCAGAGCTTCGAGCCGCGACCGAGCAACGCCACCTTCGCACGCTTCTTCGCCATGCTACAGCATCTCATCCAGCGTTACGCCTCACATACGCCAGGTAATTTTTCTTTTTTCTTGAAAATTATCCGATTTTTTTTTGGGTTTCATACTTTGTTTATTTGGCTGAGCAGAGTTTGCGAAGAAGCTGGAGGGTTGCTATATCGAGCTTCTGCGCAATTCGCCCGACGAGTGCGTCGCGCTTGTGGCCCGCGCGCTGCCCAACGAGCTGACGCAGTCCTCTCTGCCTCGTTTGCTCGCTACCGTCAATATCACCCTGGCTCTGTTTTCCACTCATGGTTGCTGCCCTTCGCTTTCTGCTCGCACTTGATTACCGAAGTAATTAAGCGTATCTACACTTTTTCTGATCATTTCCCGTTTATTTTTCCTTGAAATATACCACACATGCAGAGACCCGAGTGCTGCGAAACTTTGAAGACGAGGCCTCGGCGATCGTGCTGAAGCTGGTGGATCTGATCGGGTCGTGTGCCGTTCAGCTTTCGCCCTCCACAAGTGCCACGCGCGGCCACGAGCTGATCCACATCATCAGCACTGCCCTTGCCATCATCACCCTCATCATCTCCAATCGGGTACAATCCAATCTTTCTTGAGCCATAATAATTTACTTTTTTTTTTGTTTGTATTCTGCAATAACACACATTGTGATTCCGTTTGGCGTAACAGGTATTCAAGGTGGACGTCCATACGGTGGCGCGCGTGTTGGGATCCATGTCGTTCCTGATGGTACCGCAGCGGCGGTGGGCCTTCGCCGAAGTCGAGCTGGCGCAGATGCACCCCGCGGTGCGGATGCAGGCCAAGCGAAAAGCCATCATTAGCGACTTCTTGCCCGAGCGCGTCTTCATCGCCTACTACTCGTTCCTCTACAGGCTCCTCAAGCTGCGGAGCAAACAGACCTTCAACTGCATGCCCCTATTCTTGCTCAACATACGCGGTACGTACCTTTTCCTTTCGTGATAGCGGTTACAGGCGAACCAAACTTATGGTTGCATTGCAATGCCATCTCGTGTAACCTTACGACCTGTGCAGAGCTGCTGTCGAGCGTATTCATGGGCGAGCGGGCTCAGCTGCAACCGAGCCGGCCCTCCGTTGGCGGACGAACGACGACCGCTGCTTGGAAGCAGCAATCCACCATTGCCGGAAGCCCGTGCGCGGATAACCTCGCGCGACTGCTCGAGGAAATGAGCAAGCACCCGAAGCAGTTCAACAAATACGTGGCGCAGCTGCTGGTGCAGTACATCCAGCTCACCGAAGTCCATCCCCTCTCGCCCACCACCAGGCAGGCCCTGCTCCCGGGTGTCTACGCTCTAATGGACATATGCAGCGAATTCGAGTGCGTTTTTCCCCAATCATCATGTGGAGAATGAATTAACAATGTCCTCTTTGTTCTTCGTATCTCTCCCCCCACATCAGATACAAAGTGGTAAGTAGGATGGTAGATGACACGGGGCGGGCCATCTTTAAGAAGATGTTTGACGAATACAACCGCGACTGGAAGTTCAAGGGCAAGGCTTAAGGCTTATGGCTTAATCAGCACAAAAAAAAAATTATTCTAAGAAAATGGACTTAAAGCGGTCCTAAAGGAAAAAAAGGGAAATTGTTTTATTAAGAGGGCAAAAATCAACGCATGGATAGAACGGTCACACTTGCAGATGAACTGCTGATAAACGTCTTCAAGTAAAGAATATCCTTTGGGACGGGAAAAATCCTTCTTTGACTCAGTTGCAAGATAGGTTCCTATCAGACTGGCGTGACGTGGTGTTGGGCACGGCGGCGGTTTGCCGCCGTTGGCGCCAAGTGAGCCGCGACGATGCCCTGTGGAAGTCCATATATTTCGACACTTGGGGTACGTCTCGTTTCAATTCAAGCGTTCTGCTCCTGTAATGCAACGAACTACTTCTTTCCAGGCGAGCCCTGGCAACCTATCGAGGCGGGGGCATGGTTGGATGCGTTCCTGCAGCGTGCGGCCAAGTCGACCAAGTGGTGGCTCTCGCTGCGTTTCACCCCACGAAACCAGCCCTGGCCCACCTTGGGAGATATCCCTCGCGCGATCAACCTCAAGAATGCCCCACATACTCTCAACCTGGTCATTTCAACTTGGGCATGCATGATGCCACACCACTCTCTAACCAATCTTAAGATACAGGTTGTACTGGGTGGTAGCGGAGTGGGAAAATCCTGTATGGTAATTCAATTCATTCAGGTGCGTGCAGTGGCCTGTTTGGCTGACTGCCACCCCTTTATTGTACTCTGATAGAATTTAACTTACTTATCAATTGGACAGCACCATTTCATCGACGAATACGACCCAAATATTGGTAATTGCATTTCTCACTCTTATTGGATGGGTAACTTGATGCAACAACCACGACAGAGGATTCCTACCGGAAAAGACTAGCCGTTGACGATGCCATGTTCGTAATGGATATTCTGGACACCTGCAGCCTGGCCGAGTTTACTGTACGCTGGTCTCAGCCAGGCTATCTATCTATCTATCTATCTGTCCATATTGATACGAGTTTGGACCGGGCGCAGCCCATGCGAAAGCACTGGATGCGAAACGCGCAGGCCTTTCTGGTGCTGTACAGCGCCACAAGCTATGAGTCCTTTGTCGAGTGTGAGACGTTCGTATCGGAGGTAATTTTGGTTGGTCTAGGTCTCGCTCGAGAGGGTGTCTGTGGTAGCACTCATGATGCATTTTCCTGGGAAGGCCTTGGAGGCGATGGCAAAGAATGAAACAAACCATATGCCGGTGATCTTGGTGGAGACCAAGAACGACCTGCCGCGGGTGGTGCCGCAAGATGCCGGCCCTGCCGCAGCACAAGCCATGGCCTGCCTCTTCGCACGGTATGCAAAAGACTGTTGTTTCTTTGGGGAGGGGCTGGGCCATGTGGAGACGAGGAAACTGACGAGTAGACGAACACCAATAACGACGATGGCGGCAGAGTGAGCAATAAGACGAGAGAGGGCGTGGAGGATGTGTTCTATGCGGCTGCGCGCTATATCATAGCCACGATGAACGACAAGCCTCCTGCTCCAGTTGGCAAAAAGAAGAAGCACGGCAAGGCAACAAGAGCACACGAATCAAAGAAATGCGTCCTTTCTTGACATTGCGGCGGTGCGTTATACCAAAGAAAAAGAGAGGGTTTTAGGTCTATTTGTTTTAATTGGAAGAATGTATGACCCATTCCGCTTTGTGGTTCCATGGTGGTTTCTCTGTGTTCTTTTTAGTGGGTTGACAGAATGGGCTTGGCGTTTAATGGCCTAGTTGGGGTTCTTCTTGCACGAAGAACAACAGTTCGCGGCTGACATCCTGAGTCATGGGTGAGTGGTGTGGCTCTGATGTGGGCAAAATGGAGTCAACTTACTTGCCACCAGCGCCCTTGCGGCAAGAGGCGCAATACTTGGCTCCGCACTTCTTGCAAGAGCGAGTCATGTTGGCTACTGGGCATCCGAACTGGCACTGTGGTCAAGTGTGAGCCGCACTTGGACTTCACAGAAAAAGCTCCAGTGCCTTACCATTGTTGATCTTGTAGATTAGGAAGCTAGATACCGGTTGTGAGTTGAGGTCAGTATAAAGCTTCCGAACGAAGATGGACTGTTAAATACCCACTGTGCTCAATTTTTATTGGTTGACAGGACATATTTTCCTTGGCACTCCATGGCTGTTTTTCAGGCCTCACATAAGCTGGAGAATTTTTATGTTTTCTAGACAATCAGGATTCAGTGAGAT
>CDFF01072214.1:1868-15296 GCA_000826265.1 Acanthamoeba culbertsoni
GATCCAGGCTCTTTCTGGAAGCACCTCACACCGACTGGAGATGGGGGCGACAAGAAATACCCCTTGCGATCCCTCCGAATACGGCGGGAGCCGCGCTTGTTTCACTGTTCGCTGGGCACGGGGGTCTTCTCGGTACGGCCAACTCGCCTCTCGTCCCGCATGAGTTCATTATGAATTCCTTCCCGAATGGCCATTCATCATGGGACAGGTCCACGAGGTGCCCAACTTCTGCCAGGATGATCTTTCAAGGGACCACGCGTTCATCTTGGACGCCTTTTCTGCGGTCTATGTGTGGCTGGGAGTAGCAGTACACCACAGGGAGGTCAAAATGGTGCCTAGCCCGGATTCCCCGCCCCTATGATACCAGGTATCCTCCTTCTCTGAGCCGCTAACGCTTGCACCTCGCCACGATTCGACAGGCATTGGAAGTCGCGGTCGAGTACGCAGACCGTGCGCCGGACGACCGAGAGCAGCCCGTGCCCGTCCTCATCGTCAAGCAGCCCACGGAGCCTCTGGTTCGTGACCCTTGCCAGGCAGCATGAGAACTCCTCTGCATTGTTCTGGGCTGATCCGAAGCGCATGGCCAAAGGTCTTCACCAGCTGCTTCCATGCATGGGACATCCATTCCTTGCACAAAAGGGAGGCCACGGTACGCCGACCTTGACCTCCCCAGCGCTATGAGTGACGAATCCGTTTTGCCCCAAGGTCGTGCCGCAGTCTTTCTATGGTGAATTGGAGGATGCGAGGCAGAAGATAGCCAGTTGGTCTCAAACGTTGCATCCAGCCTCAATCGATATTGCTAAAGAAACGAGCTCTCATTCTGCAGACCTCCCTTCTGTTATTTAGGTACACTTACGAGGAGCTACGCAGCAAGAATTTCCCACCAAGCCTGGACGTGGCACACTTGGAGGTGTATATGAGATCATCGTTTCTTCTCGAGCGTGATTGCTTACATTAGCTCCTCATTTAAACAGAACTACTTATCGGATGAAACGTTCGAGAATGTATTTAAGATGACCCGGGCTGATTTCGAGCAGCTGCCTGGATGGAGGAAAACAACCATGAAGAAGGCGTTGCAGTTATACTAAGGAACGAAGATATCTTGAGATTGTGTATGACGCGTGTATTGCTCGGCCGGCAGCGTATACAGTTGCTCGTTTGACGCCTGGTTCGACGGCTCTCTTCTCGGGATAAGTTCTCTCAGAGCAATCTCTGGACACCACAAGAAGATTTCCGCCAGATTGGGGAGTTGCAGGAAACCCGATGACATTTCTGATTTTTCTGCCCCAGATTTTGACTGTCCAGCAGAACTTCGGCGAGTGGGTGAGCATACAAATAAATAGCGACGCGGGCGACAGACATCTTAGAACATTCTCCTTGTATCTACTAGACCATACAGCCGCCTCTAATCGTTTAGGTAGCGTAACTTTTTTCAGTGCTGATATAATCGACTTCGCTTTATCTTATAGTCTTCTGTAGAATGTCGACAATTCCACAGGCACCCAGGCCTCCAAAGGTTGCTTGTCTCGTGTTTGGTCAGTACCAGCCGCTGGACCTGCAACACCAACTCCTTGAAGCTTCTCGCAAGCTACGCCACTCCGACATCCCTCTCGCTCCGCCTCCACCACCGCCGGCGACCCTTACGAAATACCAACGCTCTCCTGCCCTGCCCTTCCCCCTGAAGGACCAACTCGATATCGGCATCATCCGGATCCAGCACGCAAAGAAGCGTCCCATCCCTCTGGCCCCGCCTCCCCCACCGCCAGCGACCCTTACGAAATACGAACGATCTACCGCCCTTCCCTACTCGCTGGAGGGCCAACTCACTATCGGCATCAGCAAGCTCGAGCATGCAAAGAAGCGGCCCATCCCTATGGCCCCGCCTCCACCACAGCCGGTGGCACTTACGAGATACCAACGCGCTCCTACACTGCCCTACACTCTTAAGGACCAACTCACTATTGGCATCAGCAAGCTCGAGCATGCAAAGAAGCGGCCCATCCCTATGGCCCCGCCTCCACCACCGCCGGTGGCACTTACGAAATACCAACGCGTTCCTACACTGCCCTACACTCTTAAGGACCAACTCACTATCGGCATCAGCAAGCTCGAGCATGCAAAGAAGCGGCCCATCCCCAGCCCGCCTCCTCCGCCACAGGCCTCCGTCATCCCAAGTCTGTGGAACGCCCATTGGCGTCCGCTGAAGGAAGAACTCCCGGGAGTCTGCACGGATATCCTCACCAGGGTGAAGCGCAAGACTGCCCTTCCAAAGACTGTGCAGGAGGACGCCGTCCGCGCAGCTAAGGATATGCGCAAGGCCCTCTCTGAAAAGAATCCTCCATTGGCCCCTGCCGCTCCTGCGCCTGTTCTCGTCGCGGAGGCTATGAAGAGGCCCATCTTCCTCGACGAGGTGATCCATGCAGCTGAGGAGAAGTCCAAGGCTCACTACCCACCTCTCGCGCCCGCGGCTCCTGCCCCCGATCTGATCACCAAGGATGCTACCTTGAGCACGCCCCTCAAGCAGAAGATCATTCCAGAGGCAATCAAAACCCAGCAGAACGTGGAGCCCTTACCCGCAACCATCCCCACGGCGCCTCCTCCTCCTGCACCGATGAAAATCCGCGATTCGCAATTGGTACTGCCGAGCAATTTCAAAGACAGCCTTCTTGCGTCCGTGGAGAGGAGAAGGAGCAGACAGAAGGAGCGCCCGCCACTGCCGCCCAAGCCTGCTTTGACCCTCGCGGCTATGGCCATCCTGCAAGAAACGACTATACGGCAGGAGCCCTCCGCCGTAGAAGCGACCACTACCCCTTCCACCATTTCGAAGAGCAGCATTCCCACGGCTACGCCAACTGCCTCGACTCTCCCCGCGCCTGTTGAGGTGACCACCCCCGTCTCCCAATCGGGATCGCTGCCGTCGGCTGTCACGGTCACCTCCACCACTATACCAGCCATCGCAGTGACCGACCAGACGGCGAGGAGCAAGACAGACAGCGAGGAGGGCAGGTATATTGGAGAGGTAGCGCCGATCATACCCGGGGAGACCGAGATCAAGCTGGAGAGACTGTCGCGCAAGCAGAAGAAGATGAAGCGGGAAGCAGCAACACACAGTCCCAGCATGCCCACCGAGACCCTCGCTGCGCCAACGACCACCACCAACCGTGGCCGCAGAGGATCCATCGGCATGAAGATCAAGGGCGCCGTAAAGGAGGTTGCAGGAGCGCTCACCCGCCACAAGAAGCACGAGCGTAAATCGGCCACCGAACCGGCAACTTCCACACCCGTCGCGGACACCAGCCGCGTGTAGAAAGAGAACTCTTCTTGTGCCCGTATTTGATTTGTTTAAAATTATTTTTAAATAATTTCACATTTTTACATGTGTTATTATTATTATTATTTTGTTTTTTTTGAAAGAAAAAAAAGCGTCCGGGGTAAGTCACTGCTGGAAATCCGCAAAACTTTGCAATTTACGCGCGTAGGCGGGAGGGAACTTGAGGGCCGGCAAGTGATCATAGAAGGCGGTCGCCACTTGATACACTCCGTTCTCGGCCGCTGCAGTCAATAATTAAGAAAAGAAGAAGGGAAAACTTGATTGATGTCCCAAGGGTGTGGGGGTGTTGCACTACCTGCTATGAGAGCATGCGGGTGCGGGAGCGCTGTGGCACTTACGCCGGAGTGGGAGGGTTTTGGAAGAGGCAGCGGCAGGGCGCAGTAGCCCTCTAGAGCCAGATCAAGCGCGATAAGGGAATGGAGCGTTCGCCGCACGCCGTCGCTTCTCTGCACGACACCAAAGCGGTCTTCCTCTCGCGAGGCGGCGACCAGCCCGGCAAGCGCTATGGGATAACAGATCGGGTCAGCGGAACCAGGCCCCTTCTTGACGGGCGGAGGGGGTAGCGACATTCCATACCCTGAATGGACCAGATGGCAAGGGAATAGTCGGCGAGCAGGGACTCCGTGCGGCGGGCAGCAGACTGGAGCATGAATCGTTTGCGAAACGTATTCCACAAGGAACCGAGAGCGCCCTTCAAGCCGGGCTTCGCGCCCTTGCTGCATTTGCGCTCATCCTTGATTTCCTCTAGAAGGGCAGAAGCATCTGATGAGCAGCTGCGGAAGCGGAAAGTCACATGGAGAGGGAGAGAGGTGAGGCACGGCGCGTACGTGTAGCGGAAAGGAGGCGTTGGGTGGTGGCATCGACGATTCCAATGGTGTGCATGAGGACCGACTCCCACGCTTTCCCCGTGTGGTCGGCAAATATGCGTGCGCGCCGTCGTGGCGACGTACGCACGAGCCCCGACAGCTCCATTAACGCGAGCGCGCCCATCAGCGTGACGTTGCTCACCTTGTAGTCCTTCCACTCATCGCCCGTGTTCTTGTTGACCTTCATGCGGACATTGAGCTTGAAGCACATACAGTGTCGTGTGTGATCGGTGGTACCTTGATCTCTTCCTCTAGGGCAGGAAGGACTACATCGCCCTCGGCGCCGACACCGCCACCGCGACCCTCAAAACTGATCCATTGGGTGAGGATGATGTGCGATAAACTCAGCACCAGCCGCTGCGTGAAGACAACTACAACAGCCGTTGCGTAGACGTGGAGAAGAACGAAGAGAGACACCGGCGGGAGGGCAGGTAGAGAGGTGGTTGATGGCGAAGCAGCATTCACGTGGGGAGGCAGAGAGGAAGGCGAGAGTGAATAGTAGAGGTAGGATACGAAGAAGGCGAACAGGTAGGATGCGGGTGCGATGAGCCCCAGCGTGAGGCTATCGGCCAGGGACGGCAGCAGCCTGCCCTTGAGCTGGAAGATACGGCCCCGCTGTAGAGAAGGGAACGCGAGGATGTTCCTAGTAAATATTATCTTCAGACAAGCACTACAGCAGGCATGCGATGGAAAACGTACTGCCTTTGATCAAGAATGTGTAGTCCGGAGACGAAACCAAGCACCACACCGCCAGCTAGGAGACCAAAGCATCCTATCGAAGCGGCGCCCAATCTGTAAGGGGAGATCAATAAGTTCTAAAGGTGCAAGTGCTGGTAACCTGTTGGATGGGGATTACCCAAGAGGATGAAGAGTAAAGAGGGAAGAGAAGCCAGGATTGGGGTACAGGGAGCTCAGGAGGAGCAGACACACAGGAGAGACCGCAGAGGTGATAAAAACGAAGGCTAGATGGGTTGGTCGTAGGAGGTTCACATACCGCCATGTGGACGTGCTACCCACGACTGGGTTCACAAAAGCATCATAGTGTCAAGCTATGAACGGGAAGAAAACGAAAAAAGACAAACGGGGGAAGAAATACCTGCAAAAGAAAGCTTGGCAGCTTGAAGGAAGAGGATAACTACACCACAGTAAACGGCAGCTCCCACAACGCCACCAACACTGAAGATGCTCCAGCGCGACGCCTCTTTAAGGAGAATGCGATGTTACCGACGGTGGAAGGGAAGATGAATAATTGAGACCAGCAATTCTTGTTACCAGTTAAGCGCAGCGTAGGAAGCAGAACATCAGCGATGAGCAAAATTAACAGAGTAAGCGGAACGGCCCAGAAGCTGCAAGCAAAGCTGCGCCACCATTCCAGCTCCATTCTCCATCTTCTATAGCGATCCACTGGTGTGGCAGGCTTCTTCAGCAACCTCATCTTGCTGTTGGATTTGTGTAACGTGGCAAGTAAATAGAAACAGAGAAAAAACGCGACTATTTTTTCGCGCCAAATAAAAATAAGAAAATCTAAATAACAACGAAAAGCTTTGTTCTGTTTGTTTCTGGTCCCACTTGTTCAAAGGAATGACAGGAACCATGCCAATCATCAATGGCTAATTCTTCCGATAACATAGTGCGCACACTTCATACACATTCGAGCGAAGTAGCATTACTAGACGGCAGGAAAAACTAGGAAAAAGAGAAAAAGCTCTTTCCGAGGCTACAAAAGCAACATGAAACTGCACACTTCCCAAAGGGGCGTAGGTTTTGTGTCTTCTAAGCCTTCTGCACTGGGGCCTGAAGACTCCATTAGTAAAGATGGGTGCGTTTTGTCTACCACAGACAATCCTTCCTAGCCCTGAAGATTGCTTTTCAGTGAGTCGTCGTCAAAGGGAGAGCCCAAAGTTGCTGGTGAAGGTATGGGCTCCTACTCCATCCGTAAGGACACCCGAAAGTTGGAAGCTCGCATACAGACTCAACTCGATCAGTTGGAGGTTTGAGTTACACCACAAAACAGCCATACGGCACTGACTCACGGGAAGTCTCTAGCGATGGCTTGTCAGTGGTCAGAGGATATTAGACACACAAGCAAGAAACAGCACCGACCAACAGTGGGATGATCTACTGGGCTCAGGCGACTCCCTATTGAATGAGATCGAGGGATTGCTTGACCAGGTACTTCACGCTCGTTCTCCGATTCTTGAGAATTCTCAAGAATTCACCCAACCGCAGTTAGGCGACATGAACAGCATCCATGCGGTGCTGCTAGCCAACGTCGACTCCAATGGATTCTACGAGCAGGAGGAGGTGCGGCAACGCGAGAGTCGTCAGAAATTTTTTCAACAGAGCTTCACCAAGCTCAGACATGCAGCACTGGAACTCAAGCAGAAGGCAACCCTGTGGTAAGCGCTCTTGGCAGCTTGTAAGGGCAAGGCAGTGCTGATGTGAATGGTGTCAGCAAAAAGGCGGCGATGCTTCATGGAGGACTCCCAAGCACGAAGACAAGCGGAGCCACCAACCTGGAGCTGCTAGCTTCTGAGCAGAGCACACTGCAGCAGGCGTCCCATACACTAGATAATATGGTTCAGCAAGCCCTGGAAACAAAGATGGTACTGCATGAACAAACGATCTATCTACACAACACAGTGGGCAGAGTTGATGATATGGCTGGTACGTTACGAGAGTACAATGCGAACCGATTTTATTGCTGATAATGCCGCAATCAATGGCCATTAGGTACATTTCGAGGAGTCAATCTCGTTATAGCGAGGATCAAAGCCCGGAAGTGGCGAGACTTGATCATATTGGGCGTCTTTATTGCGTTTTGCCTCTGCGCTCTTCTTCTTTATTATCTTTCCACACAGAAGTAATATGTATATAGCTGTGCTGAACAATTAATTGTTCTGTTTCTCGCAACAGCTGAGAAATAGGAAGGAAAATGAGGTTGGCTGCTCTTTTCCGTCCAGTCACGACTTGTTGCATGATTTTGAGCACTGTTCCGAGTACTCTCGTGCAAATTTCTCCCTTTTCCGAGCGAAATAACCCAAAAAGATTCCTGTAAGTAGTTCATTCATAGAAAAGGGGCTCTGCAGACGTCTACAACAGTATCCAACAATGAAGCGAAGACTGGAACTACCTGTTCGGAGGGTGGAAGACATAGAAGAGGTAGGACTTGTGCCTGACGAGGACTCAGCCAAAGAGAGAAAGAAAAGGGTGATTCAGACAACTGTCACTATAACCACAACAGTCAGCGACGAGGACGGCGTCACACCGCAATCGCTTCAGGACCCGGAATCAGCAAAATCAGATCGCCAAAAGACATTGCAACAATTGAAACTCCTACAAGAGCTGCTCATGGAGGAAGACAGAGCCGCAAGAACGTTGCCACACCGAGAATCAGCTCAAACGCTTGCAGACGCTCGTGCTTCTGATGAGGGCCTCTCTCATCGTCCTCGCTTCGCCTCGCGACCTCTGCGTTCGGTACTTTGACTGTCTTAATTTCAAAGACGCTAGTGCTCATCGAATCGTAGAATATTCGGGATAAGCGGCTGGAGCTGCTCGAGAAAGGTCATGTGTATTTCCTTTACCGACCAAAGGTCGGATCGCAAGAGGCAAAGAGCTTTGATGACGTCGCGCGCTTGTACATCCTGCTAAAGACTCTGAGTCATCCGGGCGTAGAAGAGCAGCTTCCAGCGTTTTATAGGCTCATTAGGATAGGCAAAAAGAAACTGCCTTCCATTTATGGTAAGCTCTCACCTCGCTGACACTCTCCTCTCTGCTGCACTGATCTTGAATCTGTGTGCGGTAGAACACAATCGGTTTTGGGGAGTGATTGAAGAGGCAACCTTTGACTATGCCAAGATCCACCACCTTATCGTATCCGAGCACTACACCACCCTGACGCTGGGGGAGAGAGTTTCTCCAGCCTGCCGTCCTGCTGGAGAAGGTAATACATTATGATATATATCAATAGGAGCCAACCCAGACATCTGTAATCTGTTTCTTCCCTGTAACAGGTGTATACGGACTTGTGCGTCGTGATAACTACACCCATCTAGCTTACGTTCTCGAACTTCCTCATGGTATGTATACCCAACATTACTACCTGTGGCGGTTTTTTCTCAGATATCCATCTTCTCAGAACTGGGAGAAGTTCAGAAGGCTCTCAACATCGGAGCAGAGGGCTGCTTTGTTCTGTCAGTGAAGAATCCGGAGGCTCTCCCGTACTCAAGTTACTCTGCAACGCTGCCCCCGAGACCAAGTAGGTCCCCACTGGCATCCCCCGAATTACTGTGACTAAAACAGTAACACAGGCCCTCCTGCTGCCATCGATCATGGCGTTCCGCTCCCTGCACTTGACGACCGCCGTGCAGTTCAGCAGGTAGGCATCACTCTTGCAGACTGCATTGCGACTCATATCGCTCCTCCCCTAATAGATGGTAAGAGAGCAGCCTGGCCTGCCTAGAAGGGATCCTAGCTCAGTGCCTCAGTCTACATTGCATGTTGAGTTTCCTCCGCACCTGCAAGAAGCCTTCCAAGGTGGTTCCTTCGCTAGCTGTCCAACTTTTGCAGAGCGCTTACTCAAGCAAGATGTGGTTCTCGCATGCAGGGAGAAGGTTCGCCCCTGCACTTCCACTCGAAATGTTGGATCAGAAGGGTGTGGAGGTCGTGCTCATCGGCGAGTCGGACAATTTGGCCGCCGAGTTTGGTACACTGGGACAGCAGCTGGAGGGCGAAGTCATTGAAGCACAGCATTTCACCGACGACGACCTGCTAGAGGAACTTCGCCTTACCAAGGCTGAGAATCCTATCGAGCCACTTCGCTATGGCACATGGGCGTGAAGGAAACAATCCACTACAATTAATATCACTCGCTTACGTTTATTGTTGTCACAGCGGCAGATGAGTGTGTTTTGATGCAGCACAGACAATACAGCTAAATTGCTTGTATCGCCTCAATTAGCTGCTCGTAGTGGATGTGGCTATCGTAAGAGCCAAAGGAACGTACGGGGCCATAGCAGGAAAAGGAGGAGAAATGGAAGAAAAAGAACAGCGTAATGGACGCCGAGGTGGCGCCTAAAGACGAAATCAGACAGACAAAAGAGCAGCTTCATGATCCCAGTCCAGCCCTTGGAACTCTAGCCGTAGCTGCTATGGAGCAAACTCAGGAAGAGCAAGCGGCCGCCCCCCCAACAGGAACCTTAGCACAGAAGGGAATATGTCTGCTCGCTACAGATGAAACCTGGGAAGCTTTACTTGATGAGGAGGAGGAGGAAGAAGATGTCGGAAATAAGGATGATGATTACCAGCCAAAGGAAGAGGAGGAAGACGACGAACTTGAAGATCTCGATTTTGAGGCTGAATTGGAAGAACAGGAAGGCGAAGAAGAAGAATTGCTTGAACCTTTCGACGACGAAACGTACGCTGGTCCCAAGACAAAGAAAGGAAAGAAGCGATCCGCCTCTGGCACGTTGGAGAAGGACCTCGTCCCTCTGAGCGGTTACAGCCCCTCCGCTTTAGCTGCCGAGATATTCGCCGTAACAATAAAGAAGAAGATGGGCGGCCCTATTTGCGACCCCGACTTCGCCAAGGTGAAAAAGCGAAAGAGTGCAGGCACGGGAAGCAAGAAGAAGCAGACAACCAAGAAGCGGAAGAATACTTCGGCCTGGGATTCGCCACCACAGGGCTCGGCGTCAACAAAAAAGAAGTCCGCTAATAAGTTGCTGCCGGACCTCATGCACCGATCCGTCACAGCCATCCCCATGTCTTCCGTGCCCGTCATATTCTCTCGCGTCCTCAAGGCCCTGCCCCCGTCCGATTACGACATCTATGAGATCCAGAACCTTATCGTCACCTTCGCCCTCGACGAAGCCACCTACAGCGGCGAGAATGCAGAGGAGCGCATCTATGAGGACGTCATGCGACTGGTGACCTCCGATAAGAAATACCTGCACAGACACGTCCCCATAGGCCACTCCTCCTTTAGCCATGTACAGTCGGATGCTGCCATGCTGAAGAAGTATGAAGCGTTCCTCAATTCGCCAGACGAGCGAAGCAAGCGACGCGAATTCATTAGTGAGGGCTCCCGACACGGGTGGACTGAGGAAGAGCTGGACCGGTACAAATATCGGATCTTCGACAATGAAGTCGCGAGTCTCTTACGATCTGCATGCAGGTATGAAGCAGCGCTCAGGCGTAGTGGAGGAAACGTTCGTACTGCAGCACAGACACTGGGCGTAGCTGTGGACAGAGTGCAGTATTTCGTGTTCTTCTACAAACGTTCCATGGCAGCCGAACCCATTGGTGTTGCCTCAGCCAATGCCCCTCTTTGTTAACATTATTATGTATATAGTTCACCCATTCTTTCATTTTCGCTACATGATACGAGAATAAATATATTGGAGGACAATTCATTTATTGAACAAGAATTCAAGGGGCTTGTTCCATACTGCGGTGGCCAAGTGCGTGTCAGAACACCATAAATTCAAATGAGTACGCAGTGAGAGGTTACCTGGTGGGTGAAGCCATGTCGTGGGCTGGGCCCACCATCTCACCACCTTCCTCGATCTCCTCCACTCCCTCCGGTCCACCGGGAACAAGCTGCAAAAGCAATAAATAATTAAACAAAACTGCTTACTCTTTTCCAGCAGAGCGATTGATCATACCAGACACACATTGTTGCCATTAAGCAGAATAAGGTCCTGGTGGATTTCCTTTACCCCAGTTGGAGTGTTCTCGCTGTCGATCAGCTCACAGGTAAGCGCTTGTCAAAGTGCCAGAAAGAGTGAAGTACGTACTACTCAACAACATCCTCCAGCACCATGTCTTTAGGAAAAAAAAAGGAGAGTGAAGGAATAGCCAAGAAAAAAGGACAAAGGGGAGGGAAGAGCATAGTGCGGAGGAAAAGGATACTGACGAAATCGTCAAATCCGCGCAGAGTTCCAACGATCTCCTTGTCTCCCTTCATGATAATCCATAGCTTGGACCCGATGCACTCATCAATGAGCTCTGTAACAGGAAGTGAGAAAGCTGCAGGACAGTCCTATGCCGGCCCTCGAGCGCACCTAGAGGCAGGAGTTGCGAAAGGGCTGGGGGTGCGGCCATGTCCAATCTTTCAGATAAGAAACGGAAAGAAAAATCTTTGAAAATATGGACTTTTTTTCAGTACTACACAATAGCAAGCCCCAATAGCACAGGATCAAGGCAATCAACGCCATCGACCTTGATATGTTCGATTTCTTCATCTGAAAGGTATGGAAGTAGTTCGTCCTCCGGAGGAATCACTCTGAGTCAGAGAGAAAGAAAGGTAGTACATTGATGGAAATAGCCTGCTCCAATACACACGGAATGTTGATTTCAGTGGCGTCTGCATGAACGGCGTGAACTGAGTCAGCTAACGCAATTCTGTTGCGTGTTGCAGCACAACGCGTTACTTTTTTCATAGTATCTTCCTGCACCCCATTGTCATTGGTTAGGTAGAAGCATGAAATTTCTGAATAATTAATTGGAGTGTTAACCTTAATGGCTGATTCACACAGTATTCTGGAATGCAACAATTGTTTTAAAGCTGCGTCTCTCGAATATTCTGGCTCTGGGTGGAAGGACTGCCACCGTAGCACAACGTGGCTTTTTGCTGAATTTTTCATTTTGGAATTGCCGAGGTGCCTGTTGTTGTTTGATCAGACTACAAGCCTGCTTCTTCTGAAGCATGTCTTTTAATTGGATCCTTCGCCCCCGAGAGAAAAGTGACGAATCAAAGAATGAAGAAACTGACAAGATGGACGAAGAGAACCATCAACCACCCATAGATTCTTCTTTGCCTGATGCGCCACTGGATCACCCTCAGCCTGTGCAAGCAGCGCACACACTGGGCGGCAGTGAAGCCAAACCCGCAGAAGAGGCCCTTTCGGCAGATGAGATAAGGAGGCGCCGCCTTGCTCGATTTGGCGGCACAGATGGGCAAAGTACTTCACCAGGTGACTATTGCACCCTTTGCTTGTGCTGCAGATTTCCTCCCCTTTTTAACTTGACTCCCTCCAAATCCTCATCTTTGCAGAGAAAAGCTATCGCTCTCCCCCGTCCTCAACTCTATCTACGCCTTCCCCTTCCTCCTCTTCCACACCTTTATTTCAGCCGGCTCGTCCAGCCTCGCAGTCCATCGTATCGCAGTCACAACCGATGGACATCGAGGGGGCCTCGAAAAGTCGATCTCGCGCCACTACGCCCACGAAGGGCGCTGGCCTGCTGAGCCCCTCCTCCCCCTCCCCCTTCGCCTCCTCTTCTGGTTCCGCTTCAACGTCCTACGAAGCACGATCGCTTTCTCCCTCGGCGTCTCCTTCGGTACCTTCCCTCCGCAAATAATATCTTGAGAAGTTCGTTTTTATTGTGTGTAGAGGAGAAGCAGGTGAAGACATTAGCGCCAATGATAACGAACCATTTTTTATGGTTGGTGAATGATTGTAAAAAATAGTTTTCAATCTGATGTTTCTCCTCTACCTTTTTATTTCTTTTATATAATTAAACATTATTTGTTGTTTTTATTTTTATTTTTATTTTTATTTTTATTTTTATTTTTATTTTTATTTTTGGGAGATGATTAGAACTCTGCAACAGACCAAATTCGCTGGTGAATCCAATGAATTAGCTGATAAGATCTGATCCCACAATCTGCAGCTTATTTATCGTTTGTTAGCCAAACTCGGCCATTCTAAGTCTTATTTTCCTTCCCTTTTCTCCCTTTCTTTTCGCCCTTTCGCTTCGGGTCAGCGCACAACCGGAGTATCGCACGAGCAATGGGAACACGAAACGCTTCAACGCATCTTTCGAGTGGCCCTCACGCCCGTACCACACACATCCCTCCCCTTCTCCATTTTATCACGACGCGATTTCATTCTTTTTTTTTTCTCTCCTATTTTCTCCTCTCCACTCTTTCGCCCCTGAGCAGAGGGAAAAGAAGGAAGACTACGTGTTGCTTGAAGACGTGGCGCGGGATATCGACGAGGACGCCGGAAGAGGGACGACGGCCACGTCGGCGGCGGCGGCGGCGGAGGAGGAGGAGACGATGATGACGCAGGCCACGGAGGAGCAGGCGCCCAAGCTGTCGTGTGCCATCCTGGAGCGGGTGCTGGTGGATCGGCTGTCGATGGAAGAGCAGGACATCGAGCGCCAGTTCAAGGGGAAGGACAAGTACGACGGGCAGGCCAATGACCTCGAATATCTGGTCAGCTGCTTCCG
>CDFF01072214.1:15346-29361 GCA_000826265.1 Acanthamoeba culbertsoni
ATTCTATTCTATTCTATTCTATTCTATTCTATTCTATTCTATTCTATTCTATTCTATTCTGCTAATCAATGGCTCACTGAAATTTTACAAATAATTAAATAATTAAATAAAAATCAAAAAAAAAGCCCGCAACGAATCGGAACGAAGCGTCAATAAAAACAACAAGCAGAGAGCCGAAGTCTTCAAACAGGCGTTGCAGTTGATCGTTTCCTATGCGGGACTCATCCTCATGTACCCCGACACCTGGCCGCACACCATGAAGTACGCGAACCCTTACATAAATCACTGTTTCCAATCAAAATAAAGTTATATATGACGACTGATTTGGTGTTTTCGGTATTCTTCACATGCAGTTTCACGAGAGAGGAAGTTGCGCGGCAGTTTTTGTCCTGCCTTCACGTCGAACCGACGTCACTGAAGGCCTTCCCCGTCGAGTTCTTGGACACCATGCTCGCCCACTACAATGAAGACGACATACGCGAGGTTTTTTCTTCCAGTTTCTTCCCGTTTTTCCTTTCTTATTAATCGAGAGTTTCTCTCAGATTTTCACGCCAGTGTTGGACGAACTCAGCTTCCAGATGAAGGCCATGAACCTGTTGGGCAATTTCGTCCATCTGTACAGAGTAAGTTTTTCGGCGGATGTGCCACACTTTTTATGTCGACATATTTGACATATTAATATTAATTTTGGTGTTTCGACAGACTTTCTCCCTTCTAGTGAAGTACAAACCAATAGCGTCGCTTGTAATTTCGCTGCCCAATTGGATTCCACGAATGAAACTTAACGGTAGAGAGATGGAGACCAATTCCTTCCTTGGGCCGTTCTTCCGCCTCTCTTCCTGTCCTCCCGACGTACGATTTTATTTATTTATTTATTTATTATTATTATTTTGTTATATTTTAATTTATATGTATAATTTCTTATCGATTTTTCATGTGTTCATTACGTGTATTAGACGAGTGTGGGGAATCACTACTTCTCGGCACCTTCGCTCCTGCAGCAGCAAAACATAGACATCGCTTTCTCGTCCATCAGACAGGCGCTCACCGCCAGCCAGAGTCTGTGCTACGACAGCGTTAAACTCATGCTCAAGGTAAGCGACAACCAATGGAAAGGAATAGTACTATTTCATTTTTTCTCCCCTATATATATGTATATATGTGAATATATATTTGTTGACCCATACAATATAGAAAGATATATTCTATATTGATTAATAACGTTAATATCACAGGCATCTCCGGAGGTGAAGGAGGGCGTGCTGGAGTGGTTCGGCACCTTACTCAGGCAGAACGTCGCGCGCACACGCCTTCAGGTAATCTTTGTTGGTTGAAAAGAGGAGAGAGCAGAGAGGGAGCAGAGAGATGACCAAATTTTGATCTTACATTTTCCATCGGGGCAGGCGGACAGGCGCACCATCTCGGGCGAGGGATTCATGCTCAACCTCTCGGCCATCCTGCTCGAGTTCTGCGTGCCCTTCCTCGACCCAGCCTCTCGCAAGGTGTGTCATCTTTCCCTATTTCCCTTTCTCTTCTCACATTTTTTTTTTTGATTACTGCCGGTGAATGGCTTCTTCGAATTCTAGTTCGAGTCGATCGATCCTTCGTACCTGCTGCTGTCGTCGCGCTTCGACAGCTCGGGAGACACGCGGCTCGCCGCCACATCCGAGGAGGTCAGGCAGCATGTCGACAAGCTGAACGCCGCCGACGGAGACAAGGACAAGCAGCAGCAGAAGAAGTCCTTCTCCTTCATCACCGAGTGCTTCTTCCTCACCCTGCGCAGCCTCCAGCTGGGTAAGTTGGCCCTTCCTTTTTACTTCACAAGCAATAAGGAAAAGGAAAAGGAAAACCTTCATTCCTTCTCGCTTGCTCAGTCATTTCCGCGTAAATCCATCCATGTCAGGAATGCTACGCACGTTCGGCCATTACAACGGAATTCTGCGCGCGGAGATGGAGCAGAAGTCGATGCGCGATCAGCTGCTCGAGCGCCAGCAACAGGAGTCGGGCAACTTCGCTGTCCACGCCGAGATCACCGCTCTGCTAGCCAAGCTCAACGTAACCAGCGTTTTCCTATATTCTTTTCCCTAATCATCATCATCATCATTTATTATTATTTTCATTTGAATTATTTCTATTTAGATTAATATTCTGGGCAGGCACAAATCGAAGATATAAACCGGGATCGGTTGAGTATTGAGGCGCAGCTCGCGGAGCCGACCGTGCTACGGCGCACGGCAGAGTTCTTCGCCCTGGTGGCCGCCTGGATGAACCACCTCGTCGATCGCGACAACCGCGGGTGCGTTTTTTTTTATTATTATTATTATTGTTACAGGATTTTAAAAAGAAATATACATAGTATAGTATTATTTTTAACATGATATTATAAACACCCAGCCTATAGGACACTTTTTTTTTTTTTAATGTTTAAACTAATGCTACTTTTGTTGCATGGCCGCAGCCTGCCTTTGCAGACGCCTCCACCGATGGAAGTGGCGACCCTGCCCGAGTATGTGATTGACTCCGTATGCGACTTTTTCCTCTTCGTCTCCCGGTATACAGACCTCCCCCTTGCTTGGCCCCCCTTTTTATTTGTTGTTGGCAGGGAAATGGAAAAGAAAATGACTATCTTTTTCTTTTAGGTACATGACCAATAAGCTGGAAGAGTTCCGCGGACTCGATGGGCTTCTCTCCTTCTTTACGCGATTCCTGGCCAGCCCCGATTACATCAAGAATCCCTACCTTCGCGCCAAGATCGTACATACCCCATCTATTTATTTTATTTTATTTTATTTTATTTTATTTTATTTTATGAATTTATTGTAATTCGTGTTTGGTTAAGGTGGAGGTGTTGTTGGGATTCACGCCCAAGCAAGCCGGGCGCGATTTGGGCATCTTTGAGGCGAACAAGCTGGCCGCCAATCACTTGGCCGCCGCCATCATGGACTTTTATGTCGACATTGAATTCACCGGCCGTACGTTTCCCCAGTCATATACCTCTACTCAAGTACACTTGAGTGGAGTACATATATATATATATATATATATAGAGTCAATAATATGAAACGTTGTGGCCGTATATGTGTCGACACAGGGAGCAGCAGTTTCTACGACAAGTTCACCCATCGGTATCACATCGCGTCGCTGATGAAGTATCTGTGGCGGCTTCCCGACTATCACGTCTCGATCGCCGTCGCGGCGAGTAATCCGGCAACATTCCTGAAATTCGTGAACGCGTTGGTAAACGACGCCATTTACCTATTGGACGAGTCGCTCTCCAAGCTATCCGAGATCAGAAACTATCAACTCGAGATGCAGGACCGCGACACGTGGGCAAGACAGGAGCCGGTATTTCACCCGAAATTTCACAACGGGATTGAGTCGCTGTTTATGGTAACAAAACCTGGTCATATGATTGGTCATCCACTTGACAGGAGAGGCGTCAGGAGCGGGAGCAGCATCTCCGACAGCTGGAACGACAGGTCAAGACATACCTGTTGCTTGGTAACGAAACCATCAACATGCTGTATTACCTCACCACGGACATCGTCGACCCATTCATGAGGTATTCCTCCCATCATCATCATCATCATCATCATCATCATCATCATCATCATCATCATCATCATCATCATCGCTCTTCTGCTCTCGGTGTTAACGTTTTCGTTTTGTCGCTGTCCTGTCAAAGACCGGAGCTCATCGACCGTCTGGCTTCAATGCTGAATTATTTCCTCGACCAGCTCGCCGGCCCCAAGTGTCTCAACCTAAAGGTTCTTTCTCATCACTTTCTCGAGATACGTGGAACATATCTCGTGGAGTCGTTCTCCAACATGTGTGCCTATTGGTTTTCTTTGTATATATTTTTTTTTAATTGTTGGACAGGTCAACCAACCGGAGAAGTACGGATTCAAGCCGCGATCGCTTCTGCGCAAGATATCGAGCGTGTACATCCACCTCGCCGCGCACTCAACCCGCACGCAGGAGCTCGCCGATGCTGTGGCCCGCGACGGACGCTCTTACAGCGACGCCGTCTTCTCCAAGGCCGCCGCTGTGCTGCGCAAGGATGCACTCCTCCCCGAAGTGCGCCTCAGCTCGTCCCTCCCCTTCCTTCCTCTAGCTATGCTCTCTGTTTTACCTGGAAAAGGGAGAAAAAACCTGCGTATTCATCATAAATATTATTCAAATCAGGATGAAGTCAGCAAATTCGAGACATTTGCTGCTCTTGCGCGCGAGTCGGCGGAACGAGCCAATGAGGCTGAAGCAGACCTGGGCGATATTCCTGACGAATTCCTCGGTCTGTTGCCCTCTTCCGCGTCGGTCAGCAGCTGCTCTTTTTCCCTCACAAAAGCACAACAATACAAAACTGCGCAGACCCTATCTTGCAAACGTTGATGACGGATCCGGTGCTTTTGCCGACGTCCGGGAAGACAATGGATCGCTCTGTCATTTCGCGCCATTTGCTGTCTACTCCCTTGGATCCCTTCAACCGCAGCCCGCTAAGCCCGGACATGCTGCAGCCCAGTACGGAACCGCGGCGGCTGCCTCTCTCTCTCTCTCTCTCTCTCTCTCTCTTCGTTTATCGTTGATTGTTTCCCCGCTTTATTTCCCGCCTCACGCGCTTCACCGTTTGATGTGCAGACACCGAACTCAAGAGGCAGATCGATGAATTCGTACAGAGCAAACGCAAGGCGGCCAAGAATGACGGCAACAAGATGGAAGAATAGGGTGGGAGAAAACACACCGCCCCTCCTCGTTTGGAAGAATACCAACTTGCGCCAGCAATACAGCATTTCCCGAAGGCGAGGAAGCACACAACCAACCCTTTATTTCACTAACTCGTGTCGTCCGCGTCGTCCTCCCCTTGGCCGGGTCGCACAAGGTGCAGGGGCTTATTCTTTCGCTTGGCCTTCCCTTCCTCCGTTTCATTATCGGTCACGATCCCCTCTTCTTCTTCCTCGTCCTGTGTCAACTCTTCTCCCGTTCGGACGATTACATTACGCACAAGACTGCCCGTGTCACTCTCACTGCCTGTACACGTATCTGTGCTGTTCTCATCATCCGCGTCGTCACCTGTTTCCATATTGGTCAAGGAGTCCTACACGCACTGTGAAACAGGCTTCAAACCTGAGGAAACAGTGCTGGGCTTTCCTCCGCTTACTAGGTCTTCGAACACACGTTGGAAAGGAATGAGGTTTCCTTCAGGGTTGTGCTTGTTGTGCGCGTTATGATCATCTGCCAGTCGACGCGTTAAACAAGACGTGGTTGCCTCCAACATAACTGTTTTTGACTACGCAAGCAGATACCGTAGATGGCAAACGTGATGTGTTTGTAGCACCCGTTGAATTCTTGGCAGATGACCTCTCTGAACAGCTGCGCAATGTGGCCGGGTGGATTGGCTGCGGTGTGAAGAAAGGCGTCTCATATCAGCAAAAAGAGTCGAGGTTGTGGAAACCGAAGGTGGCGATCTGATCCTCCGACACATGAAGGTAAGGCAAAGGAGGGGATTCGACCAAAAGCGCCGCAGCCGAACGCGCTGAGCACGAGGCTGTCGTGTCCGTTTTCAAGGCCAATTGCGAGTATCGTGCGGATTTTCCGCTTTGTCTTGTCGGCAAACTTGGGGGCCAAAAGCAAGTCTATTTCTTGTTTCCTCTTTCCGCTGCTGCTTCGGTGCTTCTTCACCATGACCTTCATTGTGGTTGAGAGACAACTCGTCATCTTCATGATAATTGATGATATCTCATCGATTATTGGCGCTCATTCGTGAAGGCGTATTCATCCACCTACATTTTTATTTTATTTTATGTTAATCAAGGTTGACGATTACCTTTTTGGGTTCTCCGATGAGCTGAGGACGGGCGTAGGCGGCCACGGCAATAAAGTCCAGAGGGACAGGCGTCTGCATGAAGGCGTATCCCTTGTCTTCTGACTCTCTGAACACCGTCACCTGAGCGGTACGGCCGAAGCCACTTAGACTGCTTGCCCACTTTGGACTGATGCTCTGGACTGCTCACCTGAGGAGAGTAGACGCCACCAAACTCAGGCAGCGGGTACTTCCACTTGCGCTTCTTGTCGATCTTCTGTGGGTCCTCTAGGAACTGATAGTAATTGCTTCGTCGAAAGAGGTTTTCTACATAGGAAAGAAGAACGTCAGGGGGGGGCATTAGGATGAGAAGTGGGCCAGGGAGAAGGTACCCTCCTGAGCCCCAGACCCATTCTTGTAGCCTCCGCCGGGGCGCTTGTGGGATGCCATGTTCAGCACAGCCGGATTCAATCCTGAACACAGTCAATATCAGGTCAGAGCTATGAAACGGAGGACTTGTGATGGGGAAGCGAAGCAACCTCGCCCCAGCTTAAGGCGTATCGCTGCTTCCAGGCAATCCTTCTGGACGACTTCTATGGTTGTTGTACCATGAGCTGGGTAGCTGAACTCAAACTGCGACTTGTAGTCGTACATGGTGCAGCTGCGAACCTGTAGGGAAGAAAGGTAAGGAACCGCCAGCCACTATGTGGAACAGAGACTGTACCAGCCTTGCGAGCTCCTCCTTGTTAGTGATTTTTACTTTCTCTCCATCGGGTAACAGGTAAGAGTTCTTGTTACAAGCGGCAATGGTGCCCTCTTGCACGAGAATCCTGAAAGAACGAAGTTAAGTGCTTGAAAAACTGTCATACCAAGAGATTCAAGGGGGGGGCACCTCATTGCCCTCTGAGCCTCTTTTTCGTGGGCATTGGCATAAATGGCAAACCACTTACGCCATAGCTGTGCATCGAAGGGTTTGTGCAGAAGTTTATTAATCTGTTTAGGGTCCATAATGTTCTTGTAGCACACATTGTCCTTTGTCGCGTCGGAACGCCTGCCAGGTTCCCCTGTGGCTCCCTTTCCTTTGGGCAGGCCAGGTTCCTTTTCCATGCACGATAAAACGATAAAATAACAAATAAAACACAGGGCGCAGCCAATATAAAGTTGCCATACTGTTAAATCGCTCCGGATAGCGTAAGCACCGCTTGTTCACCACTACGTTAGGCGATGTTGAAGCACTTGCTCTATCCAATCCCATGTGGAGTGATGGGATTTGATTACCGCAGGCGTAGGACCAGGTTTAACGAAAATTAATGAATTTATTTCGTGTCTGCTGCCAGGGAAACAGCACAGAGCTCCGCATGCAGAAGCTCACTTTCAGTTTGCACTCGGTTTTCTTCCCGTTTCTGGCTGGTTCTTCTGCATTCGAGAAAGGTGAGCACTTCTACAGTCCAGCCTTCTGGCTGCGGTTGTTCTCTCGCCGAGCTCAAGGATAGCCTCTGTGTGAATCTTTTTCAATTTCCCAACGGAAACGAAATCAAGGTAGACGATGAAGAAGTCAACTAAAAAGGACAAAATCAGCAAGGAGGACAAAAAGGCGAAGCGAAATGTAAAGATCAAATTCACACTCCTTGTCAAATCGCTTCTCAATCTCTCACCAGCCCTCAACGATTCCGACGTCGTTGTTGCATGGAAGCGAGGCTCCAAGAAGAACAACAAGGTAACCCCCTTACCCCTTACTTGCTGACTTTTTTTTCTTTGGGCTTGCTCGTGCCCAGCCTGCTGTCTATCTATCCTGAGAAGCACCGTTAACAGGGCGAGTCGGAAAGCGCACGGGTCATGCACGGGGCCGCAGAGTGGAAGAAGCCGCAGCCCATCGCCCTTCAGGCAACGCTCGTCCAATACCCCACTCTACACACATTCCAGCAGAAGACTGTCGAGTTCACTCTTAAACAGGTGATTCGTAATATTAAATCATTTTAATAGTGTTTAAAGACACGCATTTTAACGAAACCGATAGCTCATCAAACTTAAATTAGTGTACTGAAAAGAAGAAGACTGTCAATGTGAGCACTTTCGAAGTGGATCTTGCGCAATACGCGACGGACAAGTAAGTCACGCTATCTGACTAATTAATTGATAATTTATAATGAATGATAAATGATAGATAATATAGTAGAAATCAGCTATCAGGCTCTCTAAATTTTGAACGAAGACACTAAAAAAAATATAAATAAATAACAATAACAATAACAATAATGAAATACGGAGTACCAATAATAAACATTAAACTTAACATATTCTTTTATCAATAAATGAGACTTCGCCTCGTTTTAAGGTCGTTTTCCTGCCTAACAGGACGGACGAGACTGTCA
Source organism: Acanthamoeba culbertsoni (assembly GCA_000826265.1). NCBI lineage: Eukaryota > Discosea > Longamoebia > Acanthamoebidae > Acanthamoeba > Acanthamoeba culbertsoni. The sequence continues at coordinate 23,516 of CDFF01072214.1, forward strand.
CTTTCCCTATCGTCGCTTCCAAAGGCGGCAAGTCGAAGGCTGCTGTAGGACTTCCGCCAATCACGCCGACCATGATGTTCCACATCAAGGCCGAATGGCTCAAAATAGGAAACAAGAAGATCGTTAACAGGTTCGAACAATCGCGTGTGATTGGTTGCCTGGGGCCACATATTTGCACAATTAACTGTTCTTCACCCATAATTTCAAGGTATAACAAGAGCGGAGAAGAAGACTACGACCTTCAGACGGACGTCGACGACGACGGGAGCGAGACTGACTTTGACGAGTCCGACAAGGTGAGGCCAATACACACACACACACACACGTATATATATATATACTCCCCTCATTTATTTGCTGATATGTTCACGGTGGTATAGGGCAGCAGCAGCGATGAGGACGACTTCCGGCAGGAGATGGGAATGGCCTACTCGCTGGACTACCCTGTGGCCACGGGCGCAGCCGTGCCCCTCCCTGGGGTGGATTCGCAGAACGGGATGATGATGAAGGAGATGGAGAAGGAGCTGAAGCAGCTGCAGAAGGAGCTGCGGGGCCTCAAGAAGGAGACGGCCGAGCGGGACCAGGCCATGCTCGAGCTCGTCGAGCTCCGTGCGCGACTCGACGCCGATGCGGGCGGCGGCAAGAAGAAAAGCTCCTCTGGCGGGGCGCGCGGATGGAAGGAGATGAAGAAAGAGATGGGCGAGCTCAAGCGGTGGATGGAGAAGCGGGAGACCGAGATGGCAGACCTCCGCAGGGGGGTCCTGGACAGGGCCAACACAAACAAGGGCAAGAAGCCCAGTGTCGACAACGGAAGCGGAGGCGGGGACGGGGCGGGCGAAGCGCATGAACTGGAGGACGCCCGGAAGCGTCTCAAGGAGCGCGAGGAGGAGATGAAGCGTCTCTTCAAGCAGGTCGAGCAGCAGGACGAGGAACTGCAGCGAATGCACCAGATCGTCGACACTTTTACCAAATCCGGGGATAAGTCTGGTACGCTTTTCTGTCGACTTAGAAGCGAGTGTGAGTGTTTTCCATAGGTGGACTGATCGAGGAGGTACGGAAGGGACGATCAAGTTGACGACCGCGCAGCTGAAGACCATGAGCGGAGAGCTGAAGGTGAAGAAAGAACTGGAGCTGGAGCGTGAAAAGGCCAAGCAGAAGGAAAAGGAACTGGACTCGGCTAACCGCATGCTTAAGTCCAAGGAGGACGAGGCCAAGAAGCTTGCCAAGAACAACGAGCAGCAGGAGAAGGTGAACCTTCTTCTTCCTCCTCCTCCTCCCTCCTTCCACGTTTTTTACTCATAGTTCTCCTTTTGTTGCTACACAGAAAATCAAGAAGCTGCAGGAAGAGCTCGAGCAGGTGAAGCAGGAGTCAGCCTCCTATAGGAAATTGGCCGAATCGGCCGTGGGCGGATCGGACAGCCCGGCGGGGATATTGAGCCGCCGGAGAAAGACCAACGATGACCTCGCTGCGGCCGCCGCGGCGTTGAACAACCTCAGCAGCGGCCCGCCGTCGTCCGATTCGGGCAGCTGGAAGGTGGGCGGGGGCGTGATAGGGACCATCCGTCGGAAGGCCCTCTCGCCTCGACAGTCTTTCCGCTCTAACAACACCGAGACGGAAACTCCTGAGGACGGTAAAGCCTTGCTTTCATTCGCTTTTTCCTTTTTCTCATGTGGTAGTTTGTTTTTATATATATATATATATTATTTTCCTGCAGACTCAAGCGACCGGAGCGATGGGAGCGAGAAATTGAAAAAGAAAAAGAAGAAAAAGGAGAAGGGGAAGGAGGACACGAGCGAATTCTCTCCCTCTGCACGCACATTGGACAACTCCGAAACGGCTCTGCTCAAGCAACTAGTCGAGGTTTCATTTCCTGCCATTGAGTGGATGTCGACATAAGTTATATTTTGTCGACTCACGTTCGAGACACCAGGAGAATGAGGTAGTGGAGAAGTGCGTTTACTGTGCGGACACCAGACAGTATTTCACATACGATGTCGAGGTTCCGTTGGTGGCTTCCAGCATTGATCTCGACTCCGAAGCCGGTATAGCGATGAAGATTGCCTCTTCCCCCTCTCCACCCCTCGCTTGAGTGTAACGCTGCATGTGACCACGATACAGCCAAAGTGACTATGCAAGCCGGGATTCCTGTAGCCGCCAAGGATCTCTTCATGTTTCTGCGCGAGTCAGAGGCGCTCGCGCCCCACGCCCTGAACCAGCCACTGCTGCAGCGAATCATCAACGCTCTTCATGTTTGCATCGAGGTATTTTCCTTCTGTTGTTTTCTATAAGGGATTCTTGTAATTGTTTGCCATTATACGGTTTCAGAGAAGCAATCAGAATACCAGCGTGCAATGCTATTGGATGGCATATGCCCTCTCGATTCTTTACCAGGTACCCCTCTTCATACGTGGAGAAAAAGGAAAATTGGAATGCCGACAATGTTGATGATCTTTCATTGTTACTGTTGGCTGGTGACCATAGATGGGATCAGACAAGCAGCTGTCGCTTCAGTCGAACGTCGACGCGAAGCTGCTGGCCAAGCTGAAGAGCTTCGAGAAGAAGGGCCTGACATTCGACATCAACGTGGCCAAGCCGCCTCAGCGGCCGGAGGACGCAGTCAACCACTTCATCCGCCAGATGAACGTGTTCGCCCTACGCGCGTTCCTCAATCTGCACTCGCATCTGCGCTCGCTGATCGTGCCCATCCTGCTGCCCTCCATCCTCGGCCAGAACAACGTGCTCAAGTCCCACTACACGGCCAACAGCACTGACCTGTACCTGGCCGTGAAGTCCACCCCGAAGGACATCACACGCCTTCTCTCCTCCTTCATGGACGAGTTCGCCCGCAACTACATCGCCCCTTCCGTCGTCAAGCAGTTCCTGCTTTCCATTTATCGGTGCCGATCACCGCGTTCCCCTCCCTTATCTGGAATACCACTGCTGGCATTTCCTCATCTCTTCACTTCCTCTTCGCTAGGTCGATCAACGTGACGATCTTCAACGCGCTGATGTCGCGCCGCGAGATGTGCACAGCGTCAAACGGGTACCAGATACGGTTCGGGCTGGCGCAGCTCACGGCGTGGCCGTTTGAGATCAGCCCCATACCCTCCAGAGGAGAGGGCGCCCCGGCCCCCCCGCGGCCACCGACGGACGAGGCAGCTGCTGATTTATCCCAATCTCACATTCGGGTTGACGCGCAACGCAACCCTCTCCCAGTATCTTCCATCTACTTCGATGTGATCGATGCTGGCCCCATCATGTATGCCTCACCTTCGCGCCTCCGCTCCCCCCCCCAAAAAAAAATAACGAAAATGAAAACGTGACCACGTGTTCTACACTCCTAGGAAAGAGTTGGAGCCGACGCTGGAGGCTGTCGGCGTTTTGGTTTTGGACAAGTTGCAGCTTAACTCTGATGATGGAATGCGACACGCAGCGCCGTTTCTTCATCCGGCTCACCTCAACCACCTCCTCCTGTCGTTTACTACTGATGAGTGCGTCCTCCATCTTTGTTGCGTAAGATGAGGAGGATAGGAAGCCTTCTTACCTTGCAGCAAAACAGGCTGTCACCCAATCCCGTCCCAGACAAACCTAAGAAGCTTCTATCGATGATCCTCTCTCGGTGCGTTAGACTAACAGCCAACAGCTGGGATTCAATATTATGTATTTATTTATTTATTTATTTATTTATTTATTTATTTATTTATTTATTTGATAGACTTGTGCTGATTTATTTTCAATTGCTTGTCGACAGAGAATCCAACATTCCACCGCTTCTGCTACCTGACATTCCTCCTGTGCGGTTCCCGTCGGCTTATGGGAGCGAGTCTTCGCGGACTTCGATGAAGCCGGCGTCGACGCCGCCCCCACCTCCGATGGCTGCATCAGAGGCCCCCTCGAAAGCGAGCAGAGGGAGCGATCGAAGCGAAGAAACCGGAAGCGAGAATGGTGGAAATGAGGAGACAGCGCGATGGAAGTTTGCGCGAGGAGGAGAACCCTACGATGAGGACGAAGAAGAGGAGAACTCGTACGGCGAGCGATACGTGTCCACGAAAAGTAAGAAGACCAGACGAAGCCGGTTCACGCGATATCAGGATGATGATAGCGAAGATGAGAGCGATGAAGGTCTCATGTAACATGATGAAATGCGTTAGGAAAATAAATATATTTATGGCAACTTTTTCCGGGTTATTTTCTGTCTGCACCGTCTCCAGATTGATGCATTTGATATAAAGATGCCACTCAATGGTCACCTGTGGCAACGACTTCAAACAAAAGACTTTCGTGCGTGCCCAACAGCCTTGTGCTTGTTCCACGTCGCTTCTTATTGGACAACTTTGATTACTTCAACACCAGGGAACAAGTGAGAGTCGTCCCAGCCTGGAATGCGAGTCCTGCCCTAAAGCGAGCGAAGACTCGTCCACAAGCAGGAAGCGACAAACATCCTGAGGCACCCGGACATTCACCCAGTCATGCGGTGACGACGTCAAACCGTCGTCATTCTGTTGTAGGCAGCAGTAGTTCGACGAGAATGCAGCAAATGGTCCTGGAATCGATCACGCCGCGTGCTCAAACAACAAAACCGTGCGAAAAGTCGGATAAGGGACTGTTCCGGTTGGCGCAAACGACCGAAATGAGAGGAAATTTGAATCTGTAGAAATTTCGCCCGTTTATTCCCAGAAGTGGAAGCTCGCAAGTGTTGACATTTCGCTGGTGACCGGTGCGAAAGGGTTGCGTGGCAAGTGCTCAGCCTTATAATTACATTCTCTGCGCTCTGCAGCCGCAAACCACGACAAATAGCAAGGCGACAAGGGCTGCTGACACACTCACCAGACAGTGCCCGGCACTTGCAAGTCCCACTCCGAACACACTTCCCAAGCTGCGCTGCGTAAATCGCGTAGAGGCCCAAATCTCGTGTCATCTTTTCGACTTCAACGACGACCATACGCTTCAGCATGAACAGGCGGGCCTCTATTCCAGATGAACAGCTGGCGTTAGAGGGTCTTGTGAGTCTCTCTACCCACCACACGACAGACTCTGGTCATCACAATCGTCCGTGGAACAACCACGACGACAAGCCCGCTAGTGCGAACAAGCACAATCTACCACTTAAAGAGGAGGCGAAGGTCTCTCTTGTGCAACTCTCTTGTTGCGACAGTTCATCAGCTCCCAGCGATTCCAAGAATCTGATGGATAGGCCTTTCGAGTCTGGCCGACGCAGATCTTTCTCGGCCAGGGACGCTCTCAAGGATGCCCTTGCGACAAACAGCACTAACTTCAGCAGCATCCATCCTCCCCTCTCAGTTTTCGCCGCAGCTTCCTCATCTCCGCTCTCGCACATTTCATCTTCTGTCTCTCTTCCACTGCCTCCGCTCTCTGCTACCTTGGCCTCTGTTGCTAGTGCTTCTCCTTCTCCCTATTCTCTTAGAACAGCGTCTCCCTCTCGCTCGCGCTCTTCATCTTTCTCCACTCCGGCATCATCTTCTCTCGAGCCACGCAACAAGCGCCTCAAACTTGACCATGATGCCTCACCACACTCTTCATCCCCCACCTCTCCTCCTCGTTCTTCCTTCTCCACCTCTGCGCCGGATGATGCGCAACTTATTCCGGTCATGGCCCACACCCCGCAGGGCGATATCTGTATTCAGATCGAGAAGCCAGTGCTCGATGCCCTCACTGCCGGCGGCATATCGCCGGAGAGCATCGTCAACCTCATCGTGCAGAACGACAAGGATTCGCGGGACCAGGTCATCCGTGAAACCGGCTTCTCGACCAATTATATAATGAAGCTGCAGCGTAGGGTCCTCCACTCGTCATCGCAGCTGCAGCTTCCACCACCCGTGCGGCA